>JAPWTK010000309.1:0-92500 GCA_029963805.1 Aromia moschata | reverse complement strand
ATAATACATTTGTTATCCACAACATACTATATCCGAAGTAACCCTTGTATACGAAGTAACCCACATACTATAACGAAGTAATTTAACCCTTGTTTTAACCGTTTTGAAAAATAATGAACCGTTATCTACGCTCTACTACGGAAACAATAACTAGGTACTATTGAAGATACAGAACTCGTTCTAGATGACAGTTACAATGATTTGAAATAGCATGTGAAGAAATCCAAAGTTACGCTAAACAAATAAAATTAGTCAAATATGATCATTCATTCAAATTCATTTTTCAGTACGATAGATTTTCATCAAATAACCGTCATACAAACCTCTTTCAATCTGTGTTGGATACGCTAGTGGTTCCTTTAACAGGAACTTGGAAATGCAGACCACGCGCCATAAGCGGTGGATATCATATAAAATTGAAGCAAATTTTCAGACCGCTGCTCTGATCTGATTATCTGGCCGGATATTGTGCTACCCTTGCGATACCTTCATCGAACTCTAATAAATAGATATTAAGCGAAAAATATAAAAGAGTTCCTTATCAGTGTGGTGAATTTTATCTTTGCGAACACCTTAATAATATTATCCTTGCGGAGAGACCGAATGTTAGGTGAGGCGATAGACCAGGCGAAAGTCTTTTTCATAAAATGTTCTAAAGCGATTAAACATGACAGACATTTCCAAAGCGAGAAAGATTTCCCACTCATCGTCATTCGCCATTTAGAAGTCCGGATTTAGATTCTTATTAGATCTCATCAGTGTTACATATCTAATTGCGAATGATGAAGAACAAGCATGTCGGCTGCCATGTTTACCAAGCATGTCGGCTCATTCACTGTTGTTCGTCGTTGACCACACTGATGAGACCTAATAAAGTCGAAATCCGGATCTGTCATTTCTGATGTTGAGTTTTATACAATACCTAAACTAATTTTGATTACTAAAGTCCGGGAAAGTATGCTGTCACGAAGAACCGGCACTATACAACTCTATAATAATAAAAGTATAAACCGTTTTTTTTAAGCGCATATTTCTTGCCCCTGTATACCCACGCTACCGTCCGTGCATAGAATGTTATTCCGAACGAAGTCTTCCCGGGAACCCGGGACGCTGTAATACGCTTTCTCCGTAGGATGGCGAGCTATTCCTATAGCGACCTGTCGGCGGTGTAAACGAGTCGACCGCAGCATTGAAAACAATTTTTTGTCGCGACTGGCAGACTGATTTCGTTTGTTATTATTGTTATTATTATTTTTATTTTATTCACCATTCTATAGATGATATTTCTTTGAATAAGGGACCGAAAAACAAAATATTCCTTATTTGATCACCGCTATAATTTGTCGTTTTCAGAAACACAATTAAATTGTAATAATAAATCAAACAAAAAAAATACAATTAAATCAGTTTATGATTTAAAAAAATATATTTTTAGCGTTTTAAAGTTTTATTTTCTGTGAATTCCGAATATGAGGTCAACGCAAGTTTCTCGGTTTTTTTCGATTTATTATTCCAACATCCGATTGTTTTTCTGAAAACGACAGTTCGTAGCGAAGAACGTGAACTAAACTGTTTATTCTTATACCTATTTTTTCCGCACGCATGTAAAGAAATATTAGCTGTAGTATGACAAGTCAAGCATCGTGAATGTAGGATAAATATGTTCAATGTTTTCAGCATATTATCAGCAAGGCTATATCAAACAATATGGTAGGAAAAAACGAAATACTTAATTCGAAATAAAAAGACTATGAAATCGCTTAAAACACGACGAAGGTTGAAGGCAACGCGACGATAATTAATCCCATCAAGAAAAAAATCCTCTGCAACAGCAACATCTTTTGCATATAATAAACAATAATTGCATAGCTGAAAATAAAAACGTCATATGCAATATCGCAACTTCCTATAATTACAGCCGTCTGGAATCCAATTTCTCTTTGGAGGCAGCAGCAGCAGAAAAGCAAAAAAAAAAACAGCCAAACGCAAAAATTACGCTCAAGTGAGAATGCTGCGTACCACACGCTCTTTAATCTCAGTAATGTATGTAATTCTTGTCGTACTGGCGCGCGTATTTTACACACTTAGCGTTCTTCCGTGAAAGTACCCGACTTGCTCTTTCAAAATAATCCGTAGATAAATTACTAGATTATTACTTGGGCAGTTGTTATATGTACACTCATATGCATAATATTATTATATAGTAAATGAGCAGTCCGCATTTCGAATAGATAAGTAGATACAATTTGAATTCAAACGATGTAACAAGTTTTAAAGTTATCACGATAGAAGATAATTTCATAAATTATTTGACATAAATTTAAGACACTGTAAGCTATAAACTTTTACGACTTACGGCATACTCTCAAGCCTAAATATAATTTTCTTTTATGGACTCAATAAAATAGTTTTTATTGTTACTTTTGTTATTAAAAATATAATTAAAAATTCTTCTAATATTTGCGGTGGATATTTTACTACTCCGACAAGAATTCGAGAATTAAACACCTGTTAAGGCCTTAGACATTTCAGATGTATTTGCATAACACTGCCGGTAGGTAAAATATGGAATCTCCATATTTCATAAATGAAGCGTGAGACCCAAACCATATCTTATTAAGTATTTAAGTATTTGTCACATTTACATAGAGAAGTTTATGACAGTATAATCCTAAAAGGGGTTGCAACGATCTCAAAAACATAACACATTGGCTGATTCTTTTTTTCAGAAATTGTATTTTATTTTTGTTCTTATATTTGTAAGCGACAAATTAATAATTAATCTTAGAAATAATTTTCATTTGCCCCCTGAATTTTCCATATAAAATTTAGTAAAACCGAAAAACGATATTCTAACCATGCCCTGATCTTGAAAGTAATTTATGTAAATTTTCATCAATCAATCAAATCTTCAATAAATTTAATTCAATTGAAATTGGATCAATCAATTTTTAACAATTCAATATCAACCATCATTGCTTCCCTAGGAAAATAAAATTATTTCTCAGTTGTAGTATTCCCCACTTACTTGGTCGAAATTGGAATTTGGAATTTAAAAAAAGGTAATAAAATCCTCCAAAACTTTCTTCATACGATATAACCGTCTTTCTATCTCCAACAATAGCACAGATACTAATGCTTGCTTAATCAATTTGGAGCAGCCTGTATACTAAATATCAGGAAACAGCTATAAGCCTAATAATATGTTACAGTATTATTACTAATGATTTTAATAGTACTATACCAGTAATATTACTACTGCTAATGTTTATTATAACTACTTATACATTTTTTCCCTGACTAATGGACATCAATTTTACGCCAAAGATGGGCAAGAAGAAAATATAATGGATACCAAGTACAAGACAGTATAACCAGGTATACCAAGTAACAGTAGTACCAAGTATAACGTGGCGATACCTCACTATCGCACTCTAGTGCATGTTAATGGGACCAGGCATATTTCGGACATCCGACAAAGTCGGCAACTGCCAATTGTCCTTCCCAAAAGCACTCTGGCGATGTAACCACCAAGCTCAGATTAAGTTCACTTGTATTAAACATACCTTGAACTTGACTAAACATACCTTAATCTTATTTCACCCTTCTTGACATACAGGGTGCTTGATATTTCCAAGTCTATCTACATTTTGATTCAGAAAGTAATCTATTACTATCACTGTATATTTGTCATATACAAACAATATTTTTATAAAATTTTCAGTTGTATTAATATTTCAGAAAATGACTATATGTAAGTATGTATATCTTATGGTTTCTGTAACAACTCTGAGCACATATATTTGCTGTAACAACAAAACACTCTAATAATTTAGCAAATTTATGACGTTTAAATTAACAGAAAATGCGATGTACCAGAATATACTTTCTTCTAACCTGTCTGTTTGCTAGGTAATTAGCCCAAAAAACACAACCATATCACGAAAAGTCTTATAAAACATTTAACGGTTTTTTATTGATGAAGCTCCGAAGCTTTTTAGAGGAAATAATTTCACACTTTTTTTTTAACAGTTCAACATAACGTGAGACAATACGCTATTAAAAAATATTTGTACAGTGCCTGATTTCTCTTAAATTATACCTTCTCTTTGCGGTCAGCTATTTAAATATTGAATGGACCGAGAGGCAATAAACACATAATTTTTAGATTGTACATTCTTGTCAGTTTGCAGCTCCTTTGAATGCAGAAGCAATTTCTTTAAGTGGCAGCTACTTGTTTCTTAATAATAAAAAATGTATAATCATCGGCAGAATGTAAAGAATAACTGTTATAAAGGAGCCTATCTACGGGAGATATTTAGGACTGATAAAACAGTCTGGGTAATGGATTTAGTTGGGGTCCGTAGACTGCTCCGACGTGCAGATGGATGAATCCGATATTGGTTACGTGTTACGTTTATTAGCGACACACACGGTACATAGAGATCAAAGAACTAAGAATACCGTAACAGGAAAGAATGTTTTGAGTTTGATGCCAGTTAAGCTAAATTATTATAAAGTGGCATTAAATACAAACAGTAAAATTAAATACATATGTCTTTTTGGTTGACAGTTTTCGAATAAAATATAACATATATTTGTCTTGCTAAGAACCGAGCATTCAAATTAATTTGACCTCAAGTTGACTGTTAAAAAAAACGTATGTCAAATCTTTGACAATATCGCTAACATGTAAACACGTTTTTGACACATTGAGCGTTTTGGTTTTATTTTTGCCATTGAACCTTATGGCCTGGGTTCGGTTAAAAGCAACTTCACATCATTTGTTTTGCTTTTAATAAATACCTTGAGATAACTGAAAAATCATAAGTTTAGGTGTATATGAAATACAAGTATTTATAGAAGGACGATGAAAGGGGGGATAGGTTGTTAAAAAAAAAGTTAAAATTTGATCCTTATCATAAAATATAGTACGTTCTATTCGCTTATTTAAAAAAATAAGCGACTTAATAAAGGACAGAAAGTTTGACCCTCCGTTTTGAACACCCTGCAGATTTTTCCTAGTATATCTAGCTTTATGACAGTAATTCCATATTTACATAGTAAAAAAAATATCTCAAAGTATCTCGAAATCGTTTTATTTTAGAGATATACAGTGATTATTAAATGATTAAAATTGATGAGTAGAAACCAAATATAGCAGAAAAAAATATCACATTCACGAAAGTAGTATTCATTTCCGGTATAAACGGAAGTGCTAGAATGTCGCCATTCTTAGATGTGTAGAGTATCCCCAAATACGTCAATCAACACATCAATGAATAGTATCTACTAAATGCTTATTTATTTTTATTTCACAAAAAAAGTGGAAATTAGTGGAAACTATACACTCATGTATTTGATGACAAAGGTTTTGAAGTGTTTTATTCGTTACTATTATTATAAAACCCTTCATTTTTTTCTGTTCTCGGTATTTTAAATAATTTCAGAATGTTTTTTGCACCGATATTTCTTCACATTAAAACATCACTGAATGCTTAATTGAAAATAAAAAATTCTAATACACTATAAAAAAGTGTGAATAATATTTACATTCATTATAAGAACCACAATGTTTTGTTAACATCATGAATCTACTCCTTAATCGGATTTATTAATAAATTGCTCGCATTCAAATACGAGCCGATATGTGATCATGCGCATAGTGCGAAAACTGATGTGCTGGGTATTGGGTTTTCTTACTGTCTTACAAAATGGCGAACCCTCAAAATTTTCCTCCCCCCTATAGCCCACCACCTGTCCAGTTAGTGTACAGATCAGTGGTGTTTTCAATACAAAACATGTTTTCTCTGCCTGTAGTGATTGTTAAGAATCCTTCTCCGTCTCCTACTGCGCTGGTACCGGAGGCCGCGTATCTAAGGGCAAGGTAAGTCTGGATCATTCTCGTCACGAACTGCCGATTGGATGGCAATCCAATAATCTTACTGTTCCGGTCGGACTTGATGCGATTCTTTAAAGAGCCACGTTACTAAATGCATTATGCATGATAGTGCAACCGCTTACTTTCGCAGATTTTCTATTGTTTTTTGATGCGGCATCGACTGCTGCAGAATGCGAGCGGATGCGCGTTTTTATGGCAGCTCTCGCCGTCGAGTATGTTGTATCGTGTGTTTACCTGTGGAATTAATGTAAACTGGTATACCAGGTCGTTGTATAGGGAATATTAATTTAGTTTAATGTGCTGCTAAGTAGAGGTTATTGATATATGTGCAGTTGCGAGTATTTTATAAGAGCGGTTTTTATGTAATAATGGTCCTCTCCCTAGTTTAATACGTTTTGGAGATGTTGAGGGAATTTAATATACCTGCTTGGCGGGTTGCAGATGGCTTATTAAGATTTAGCACGTTATGATACAAAGTGGTAATGTAGGTAATTTAATATGTACGTTTTTTGTGGCGGAGATAATATTCAGTTATTGGTTGAGCTTTGTTATGCCTTACATTTTTTTATTCAAACTTGGCAGAAACGAGTCGCGCCACAGAGTCGTACGCATCACAAAATGAAATACACGAAAGTAACTTGTAGCCTTCCGCACGTTTGCCATAGTTTATTATGAAATTATATCACACTATTCAACATATTACATATAGCACAGGTTGTACAACAGCATCAGCTATCACGGGATTACTGAAATAAATACGAATTGAGACGACCCCCAACACATGCTACACGAGTTTTTTTAAAAAAATATGCATTTTCAGATGCATTTTTATGCACTCCGGATGTAATTATACACCGGCACCGTCTGGGACTTTGTCGACTTTTTATCTGATGCCTTCCTAAATACGATGCAGAAAACTGCATGTCCATCGGGACTGTATGTAAAAATTTAGTTATTCCGGTGTTTCTTGGTCTAATTTGCCTGGTCTACAAGGGTAGTCCTAGAAGTACCCGACCTAAGAAGGAAAACACAAAAAAATTGGGAAAAATATTTTTATTTCTCTACATAGTCTCCTTTTAGTCCGATACACTTTTCCTAGCGATATTCAATAGCTCCGATACCCTGTTTATAGTGAGAATCGTCGAGCTCCTCAAAATTAAAGTGACCAGTCGTCCGTCATTCAGAAAGCTTGTCGGTCTTCAAGAGCAGTCCGTCAAACTGTCCCTCATTGAAATTGTTTTATTAAAATGGTCGTAATTACGTCTTCTAGGTTAATCTGAAGACGTATCGACGTATCGTATCGATCGTGATTAAATATTAGTATTTCAAAAAGGCATCAAATTCCAAAAAGTATCCTTGTGAAACTTTATATTTTTATGTAAATGTATTTTTTATTGAAATTCTGAAGTGCCAGGAAAATGCGTGACCTTGAATGTTTTAAAAATTTTCGTCTGCGGCGCTATTTGGCCCGCGCCTCACGGCGCGAAAAATTAACTCCAGCTTCGTCAATGTCAACCAGCTGAATATGTCCGTCTTTGGGAAGATCAAAATCTGGCCACTTTACTCAAAATATCCATCATGTACAGACTCCACCTCTTCATTGTTGGCAAATCTTTTACCACTGAGCCATTTTTTCAAGTTTGGAAACAGAAAATAATCCGAAGGGGTTAAATCTGGCGAGGATTGTGCGGAAGCATTTCGAACTTTAACTCATTAACTTTGGCCATCGCGATACCGGATGTGTGAACTGGTGCATTGTCTTGATGCAACAAAACTCTGATGAAAAAAACAAACAAACCGTTTTTTATTGATTTCATCACTCAAACGCTGCAATAAATTCGCATAATACTCGCTGTTGATTGCTTTTCCTTTTTGAAGATAATGAATGAAAATTATACCATGCAGATCCCAAAAAACTGTCGCCCTGCCTGCAGATGGAACTGTCTTCGTCTTATTTGGAGCCGATTCTCCCCTTTCAGTCCATTGTTTTGACTGTTTCCTTCATCTCAGGGGTAATGTGATGGACCCATATTTCATCCGTGGTTATGAATAGACACAAAAACTTGGCTTTATTGTTGTGAAACTTGGCCAAACACTCAATTAAAAAATTCTCACGACACTGTTTTTGTTCCAATGTCGCGGCACCCATCTTTCTCATGTCCACATGATCAATCAATATGCGATGTACAGCACTTTTTGAAAGACCTACCATGTCTGCTAGCTCGCGCACTTTCAGTCGACGGTCTTCCAATACCATTTTGTTGATTTTCTTCGCCATTTCTGGAGTTGTCACCACAATACCAAACGCTGCGTGTTTCATTCCAAACAAGGATTTTAACATTTATCTCCATATTATGTTAAATAATCAATATAAATATTTAGATACAGTTTAGTCTTGCCATATCTGTATTTAATTTAACCTAACTCTCAGGCGGGGTACGAATGCTAAGGTGTCTGGTAATGGGACCTACCCCTTAATAATTATGGGAAAAAAAATTATGTGGAAGTAGTGATTCCTTGGTCAACGTTTTTTTTTTTGTTAACGAAAAAACAAACTGATTTCAAATGTATGCAGAGATTCTGGTCGAAACGTGAAACACGCTTCGGTTCAGTCCGGGTAACGTTTCTATTTCGTTTTTGTGCCTTTCGCCCGAGACAATAAGCCGTCCCGACAATTAAAATGTTCAAACCTCGGGTGATCCTCGCGTAGGCTCACGCCTGCTCCCAACTCTCGTGAGACTAACATAATGAAACTAATCAAATTCGATGATCTCCGTGTAAGCTGTCCGCGGTGACGGACGTAAGATGAGCGTGTGTACATACGTAAGCGCTCGCTGAATTCACCGGGAGGCGGGCGGCGAGACTCACAGCAGGTAACAGGTCAGAGCACGTCGCTGGATGTACGGTGTGATTCATTTAACGGGGAACATATTTTCCTCTGGTGAACGACCAAGAAGAATTGCATTCTAAAATATGTATGAATTACAGCTAAGCGAAGTTGAAATAGTTTTGCAATGAGCATATTACTAGCAGAGACCTTAAACCGTTTAGATTAATAATAATAAAATAAGTACATTAAAAACATAATAACAGCACAAAGATCAAATTTTATTAGAGGTGTGTAGTGTGCGCTGTATTGTACTAGTTCAAAAAACCGCTAACTAAGGAACCACTATTTCCGCATACATGTATGTTTTTCATATTTAATTAGACTGTCTCTGAAAATAGTATGTACCATATTCACACTTTGGCTCTTTATCTAAGTAACTATAGATTACATTTTAAAATGGTAATTTATAATAATAAGTAAATAATAAAAATAGTATTTTATGAAATATGAAATATGCAAATAATATTATGAAGTTCCTCTTTTGGTAGTGCTAACCCTCCACCACCCCCTATTATAGCACTACAATAAAAAAATAAGATTACCTCCATTATTACTTTCCAAAACTGTTAAACACATTATTATGAATGTTAGTCTGCAGTGGACACAGATGAAAATTGAAATAATTTTCCTATACATTAAATGTCTGTATTTGTAATAAGTAATAAATGTTCGCTCATTCGTAGTATTATACTAACTTCTAAATTCAGTAAATGTGAATGGTGGTGGCATTTTTTTCTGTTAAATTACCATCTAAAACTAAATTTGTTCCATTGCTAACCGCAAAAATCCCACAAGAGTCACAGCCTGGATTGACCTTATTAACCCTGTGGACCCCAATGATCAGAATGAGCTCATTGACCTAATCATCCCATTTAGTCCAATGATTCCATTGACCCCAATGATCCCATGAGTCCAATAATCCCATGACCCCCAAGATCCCTTGACTTCAATTATTCCTTTAAGCTCAAGGATCCCATGACCCCAACGATACAATTAATTTTAATTCACTATGTTGTGACATGTCCTTTGTGTTGAATGTACATGACCCCATTATGACCCCAATGATCTCATAATCCCCATGTTTTTATGATCCCCACGATCATATGACCTCAATAACCTAAAGGACTTCACTGCGTTTATGTGGAAGTAAAATCAGAGTAGAGACATACTAATGTGATATTTAAATTCTTCCATACTTCCCCCCTCCAGTAATACCCACGACAAATAACATATTCAACCAAACTAAAATAAATTGATGATCTCTCTTGATACAATATAATTTTTTACAACTGTCTACGTTGTCTACTTACAAAAATTTATATTAAACATTTTAATTGACCACTTTACAAAGTTTTCACAGAGGCAGCCGATTTTCTCGAAGTGGTTACCGGAAATTGAGATAAATACCTATCCAAAAGTTGTTGAGTTTTGAGAGACGAACTTAGTCATGGCCGGTGACTTGACTTTTACCGTGACCTTTAAGGTCATTTCAAGGTCAACTAAAAAATTTTCAAATGGAAATAACCATTTTTGACCCGGGTTTGGATACAGCGTAAAATTTTAAGTACAAAATGATATTCATATCATGAGGTCAAAGGATCATAACAGGGTCAGATCAAGGTTGAGCAAATCATCAGATTGGTCAATTTTCTCGAAGCAGTTAACTGAAATTGGGAAAATGACTGGAATAAAAGTTGTTTCGTTTTAAGAGGTGAACTTTAACATTACTTTTTAACTTGATTTTGATAGTGCTATCAAGGTCATTCATAGATTAACTTGAACATTTCAAATAGGATCTCCTATTTTTGACCGCAGATTCGAAATTTCGAACCTTGAAATTTTACATGTCAGACGAGGTCAAACCAATCATCAATTTGCCTGATTTTCTCTTCTTCTGCTCTATCCGGCCAATCTTCCGATTTTAATGGTAACCTGAAATCTTGAAAATTTATCATAAAAAACTTTGACCCACAGAAACCTTGATATTGACAGATTTTTTACCAACGTTGGCGATCCCATTATCTCTTTGATCGCGCGTGAAAGTAATCTGAATGTGCAGATTTCTGTTCTCTCCGAGTCCGGGGTAAAAAATGACTGTTCTCATTTTAAATTTCAAGGTTACCTTCAAATGTCCTTACTGGTTATTGTCACGGTTAAGGTAAAGGTAGCCAATGATTAAGTTCGTATATCAAAACGAAATAACTTTTATACAAGTCATTTTCTCGATTTCAGGTAACTACTTCGAGAAAATTGACCAAATTAATTAGTTCAACCTTAGTTTGACTCTGTCAGATCTTTTGACCCCATATTGTAAATATGCCTCTTCATGTAAAATTTCACACTCTGTCCGAATCCGGGCAATCAAAAATAGCTATTTCCGTTTGAAATTTTAAAGTTTACCTCCACATAGCCTTGAAGCTCACAGTCAAGGTCAAGTTAAATATCACAACTAAGTCTGTTTCCCAACAAATTTTATATGTTCTCGATCTTGGGTCACCTCTTCAAGAAAATTGGCTGTCCCGTTACTTTTTGTACAGTCTGTATTTTATGCGAATTTTTATGCCAATACAACCTAAAATAAAAGTTGGTTAAGCTGTATTTTTTAAGGAGAAATTGTAATGAATCCGGGAAAATTTAAAATTCATATTATCATAGTGAGCAAAGATTTATTTTAGAGTAAACACTTTGCTTTAGCTGTTTACTAGAATATACAGGTTGTGTAAAGGCAACATCGGCCACTTTTGAAAAAGGACAAACAGAGTGAGACGACAGATAAGAAGCAACCGCATACGCATCGAAAGTAGTGAGGGAATAAGACCGGCCCACTCACCACCTGCCGCTAGAGAGAGCGAGAAGTTTACTTGAAGTAAACAGTATTCTTGTTAAAAAATTATTAAAATGGTTTATTCACGCGAAGGAAAATATCAGAATGTCGTATAGCATGGCATCATAACGGCAATTCTGAATATAAATTACAAGATTCATTTGCTAACATGTGTTTCCAAATAGGCCAACACGTTCTACAAACACTAGGTACCTATCCAAAATATTGCGCATAATCTTATTCGACGGGCGATAAGCATCGCTGTGCCGTGTAGAAGGGTTGGGATACCTTCGGCCACGTGAGAGAGGACTCGGCCGTTACTCTGGTTTCGGTGTCGAATGTGTGCCTGCATTCTGTTTTATAATTAATATTTCATAAGAGATCAGATTACTTAGCTATTATAGTTTATTTTAGCTATTTATTTTCTGCTATTGTGCTTATAATGGATGTTCACGTGTGCACAACAACAAAATTTTAAACTAAAACAATATTATCCCTTCTCTTCAAATACACTAACGTGTTGATTCGTATTGACGAGCGGTAGGTGGTGAAGTGCCGGTCTTATTTT
This sequence comes from Aromia moschata, assembly GCA_029963805.1. Lineage (NCBI taxonomy): Eukaryota > Metazoa > Arthropoda > Insecta > Coleoptera > Cerambycidae > Aromia > Aromia moschata. The sequence continues at coordinate 80,316 of JAPWTK010000309.1, read as the reverse complement.
CCCACTACCTTCGACGCGTAAAGATGGTTGCGTCTCACATGTCGTTTCACTTCCGTTTGTCCTTTTTCATACCTGGCCGATGTCGGCTTTACACATACTGTATATTTGTTACAATCGTCACACCCTGGTTGATTGAGTTTACCGGATAAGCGGTAGGACTCCTTATAGGAGGTTAGGACACGTCTCTGTACGAAGATTCGATTAGGGGAAAGTCGAGTCATTACACGCAGATCATTGCACATACCGTGAATATAGACAAGATCAATTAAAAGATAATAAATAATAAGTGATGATAGAAGTCGGGCTCTCATTATGCAAAAGAATGCCTTTATTATGTTATAAGTAAACGGAATATATCGTCGTTCTAGCTAGAGGAAACGGCATATTTAAAACAAAAACAAAGGAAATGTTATGCACATTTATTTTCAATCAAGAGATAAACGCTTTTACTTTTATAATGTTATTAATTGCAACATTTCAGCAACAGAAGCGTCTCTCCCCTAGTAAAACAAATTGAAACGAAAAATGTTTATAACAAAAGCATCAGCTCAACAGGAAGTGGCGTTTCCTTATTCTTATAGCATTTTTCCAATATCTTATGTTCTGGAGGAGAATTGAAACCTTCAGCTTCGCACGCAAATAAATCCGCACATGAACGATTTTTTACTTAACACCGACACACTACTATTAAACTCAATTCGTGTGTTTCAGTTTTAATCATATCACTGTAAGTACCTACTTCATTGAATTTCCTTCCGTTGATTCCTGAATATTTGTGTTCCTAAAATATTTGTGAAGTAGTCCTGAAAGGTTTACTGAAAGAAGTTAGTGCCAGTTGCGGTCCTATCCTGATATGTGACGTCATGGACGACTGATATCCGGGTCTATTTATCATTAAATCCGCTGATCAAATAATTTTAAGCCCTATACCTTGAGCAATCTTTTTCACGCGAGGCCATTTTTAAATTATATTATTACTCTTTTAGCCATAGAGGAGCTGCAGTTGTAATTATTACAGAATTATGCGTAGTGATAGCCGATACAATGTGGAACACAATATTATTGGACCATAGTTACAACTAATTAAATGTACTTGTAACCTGCAATTTAGTAGTTATTTTTATGGAATAGAGCCCAGGAAAGCATACTGTGGCGTTGCCTTGATGTAACAAAGAACGAAGAACATTTTTTCGCTTTATCCGAGCTTAACGGATTTACAGTCAAAATGCTTTGAGAAGGATAATTGGTAATTGCCTAGTTTGTCCGACCTCCAAAATATGTCTGGTGGCACTAGTGGGCAATATCATCAAGGTAATCACAGTAATACAGAGTGCCCGATGGCATCCTTATAGATAAGAAAAGTGAATAAACCAGTTGTCATGGGATAGACAGAACGAAAGTCTTAATAGAAGAGAAAAAATGTAAGAGAAATGGCGACTGTTGGCCGTCGAGGCCCGATGGACACACCCCCTAGATGAGACTTGCTAACTAACTTACAAAATGGCTGCAGTTCAAATTCGCCAAAAAGGGCGGAGTGGGGACTAACCAATAAAATTATCGCCAAATATAATATAAACAGCCAAGAACTCGTCTATATTATTTCGTTCTTTACATTTCTTCACACCCTACTCACTCTGTTACTGCTAACATCACAACGGGAACTTTATACAGTAAGCGGCACCCTAATGCGTACATAGCCGAATGAAGGGCAATTGATAATTTAACTTCTTTACTAAGCAGATGTAAACATGAGGTGAGAACCAATCGCTATCTAGTCGCTAGCGCAGGCGTATGAACTTCAACTGTTTATTTTGTTATTTGCAAGTACGGACTTGTAATAACGCGCTTTTTAGGGCCGAATCTTTCGGCCCATATTAACTTTTTATAAATTATTATTCAATATATTGCCAATGATTTTACGTATGTATGTGTGCAAGTTAAAAAACATATGCCAGTACATCCCCTTCGAACAACTATTCGCATACTAATATAAAATATAAATTAACCAAACGACAACAAATCTCTAGTCTCCCAGCGATGACATAGTTTATAGTTTGACACGCGCAGATGCTACTAACATGAACATGGTAATTACGTCAGATTTCGGCGAATCTCAACAGAGGCGGACTGGGGTCATTATTATTACAAATCGATAGTTCACAGAAAATTAAAACGTACTAAGGGGCTAACTATTACAAAATGGAGCCGCATTTAGGTGTGGTAATGTTAGTGGTCCCGAAACATGGCACAAAAATAACTGACCCACGAAGCTCATAAAATTTCGACCTAAAATGTACACTATTGCTTTCTTCGTCTCTTGTTAGACAATTGCGGTTTCCTTACAATTGATTAGACTTTACTTCATCAATTTTACCTTTAAACCGACAAATTAAGTAACACAAAATCAGCTGTAATAAAACTGCAACTATTTAACAAAAAACGAAAAAAGTTGCAAAAATATGCCATGCAAAATATCATACGCTAGTTGAAAAGTAATGTTACTCTTTGTATCAAACAATTATGAGTTTTAATTGGTAAGTCCTTTTAAGTTTTATTTTTCGTGACCACTGACATTACCACACCTAAACACCGTCGTCTAATAATACGCTTCATAGTACGTTTATTCGAATATTCACTAATGTATTCTGATGTATTTTCTGTGTATCGCTTTGCGCTAATAGTGACCTGAGCCCGACTCTGACCTGAGCTACGATTCGCCGCAACGTTGCTCTTTAGATTTCCGCTAAAAATCCCCACTAAAACCAAGCCCCGCCGACCCAAGTAAATTCGCCTAACTATGACATAAAAATGTATCATTTAATATCTTGTTAATATCCACCTATGTACGCATTCGGCTGCCGCTTACTGTATATCTTGTGGACAAATCGTATACCTCGCAGTTTTACGGTTACCCCATTCACCCCTACAACCTCCCGAAACATCGAAAATATCAATCTCTTGTTGGGGGGCCGATTAGCCGCGCCGCCGCCGGCCCGAGATATGTCGAGTGAGATATACGCCCGCGGACTTTTTACCATTGTCCATAATTGTTGTTCGCGTTGTTCTGCGCTCTTCGCGTGTTGCGGTCCGGCTTTGAGCCGCGGGAGGGACCCGCGCAAAGGGCACATCGGTACCCGGCGCGACTTGTAAACATACGGCCGACATCGAAAATAAATAGACCGAGTTCGTCGGACAAATGGCCGGCATTGTCGGCCGGGAAACGAGCGAACAATCATAAAGTATGCGCCGAACGTCTCGGATTCGAGAATTATGTTAAGCTGGGAATAATTGAAATTTTACTTCGGTATTTTTGTTGCGATGACTAAACGAGCATCATACGCCATGGGATGAGCATTTATAACTGTGTCACTTCTTGGAAATGTGTGAGTATACGGGGTGTCTATTTGATAATGGGGCACAGCAAAACTACAGTTTTTTTTTTGGTAAAAATATTGCAATTTAACCACACTTATCTTAGTCCGAAAGTTTGCATTAAATTTGGTGATTGGGATGTTTTTTTGGGGAGGCGAATTTTGATTTGTAAATTATTTTGATGTAGAGTATCTCTGCAGCATTTTCAGTACATAAAAACCGGTCCACCTTGTTTGCATCTTAAGCTGGAAGAGTAACCGTTTTTGAAATATTTGCATTTAAAGTGATCAGTGACTCATTTAAATCATGATTATGAGATGTATTGGGTTGTGTAATAAATTCTCGCGGTTTTTTTATTTTAATAGCAACTTTGATTCATAAAAAACAATAATTATAATAACAATTTAATCAGTTATATATTTTCCTTCGTTGTTCACGAGCTGCTAGCATCTCTCCATCAATTTGTCGATTTCGTTTCACCAAAAATCGGCGGGTCGGGTCTCGAAAGTTTGTGACCCAGTTTTTGAAATCGTCGTCGTTGGCGAAGGTAACGCCGCACATTTAGTTTGACATGGAGCGGAAGAGGTGGCAATCCGTTGGCGCAAGGTCCGGAGAGTACGGCGGATGCGGAAGAACCTCAGAGATCATTCAGAGCCTCCTTGACGATATTTGTGGTGTGTGGGCGTGCATTGTCATGAAGAAGGATGACTTGACCACGTCGATCGGCCCTTTTTTGTTGAATTGCTTCGTTCACGCGATTAAGCTGGGCGCGATAGCGTTCCTTGTCGACAATCTTATTCTTCCTAGCATTTTCCAATAAACTACGCTTTGTCAGTCCCACCAGACGCAGATCATCGTATGGAGATACCTCCATCTCATTTGAAATTGGTGAACCAATCTCGAGCAGCCCGATCGGCTATAGCGTCTTCTCCATACACAGCGCAAATGTCACGACCTGCTTCGGCAGCTTTTTGACCACGATGAAAGGCGAAATAATGCATATGTCGAAAATGGATTATTTTGCCACCTGGAATTTCCATTTAAAATGTCTGAGAATTAATTAAAATAACTGAATTCTGAAAATTCAAGCTGATAGATATGTAGAGTAAGAAAAGAGCTTTTGAATGTAGGTATATAAACACTTCGCTGAACACAACGCACAAATTAAGGGAAGAAATAAAATTTGAAAAACGGCGGGAATTTATTACACAACCAAATACAATTTTGGATAGGGTTTGAGTAAAACTATTTAAAGAACACTTTGAAACTCTAATTCTGTCAAAAGTTGAGAAGTACTACCATATTTTTAAAAATTCTAAAATCTGATTGCCTTCAATAAATGTTTCTTAGATGTTCCAACATACCATATTTCGCATTTCTTCATTTCTTAACTTTAATAAATTTCATCAACAACCTTTTAAAAACGGCCACTGCCAAAACAAAAGAATGTTTGACAGAAATTAAGTCTGAAAGAGCATTCATTGCATTGTTTTATTAAAAGCCTGCTGTAAAAATTGTGCATCTCATAATCATGATTTAAATGGGGTGCACTAACCACTTTAAACGCAAATATCACTGTAACGGTTACTCGGACTAGTGGGTCTTTGTTTGGAAAAAAAAGAGAAAAATCGATATTTTTTAATAAAAACAAAGTAATTTAAGGCGCAAAAAAGTGCATGCATACAGCGCCTTCTACAGTTTGCATTAAAAGTATTGCCAAATTAAAATGCATCGTCTCGAAAAAAACTATTAAATAAATAAGGTACTCGTAAGTTTGGTTATATCGCAAAAATTTGCATAACATCTTATCTTAACATTTGCATTTTTTGTCGTGTCTCATTATTAATGGGACACCCTATATATGCACGCCGTTTGCCATAGTGTTTCCTAAATCGTATGTATTATTTCCACATTCATATATACATATTTTTAATTTAATACCTGTAATATGTGTTAACTTGAAGTTTGGAATACTTATGCACCATAACGAGATTGGAGATACTGAATATAATAGTAAAAACCTTAAAAAATTTAAAACATCTGATTTAATATGGCGTACTTATAATGCCCCTCGAGATACCTAATATATTGACTTATACTTGTAGGCTTCTACAGTCAGATTCAGTTTCGGTAACCACCAGAGGAAACCGTGGACCATACTGTATGTAACCTTATGATCTAATCGTGATTTTCACTATAGTCGACCATCTTGAATGCGCCATTTGGGATCCTCCATATAGAATTTAAATTTTTTGCCATCAAATTCGGTTTCAGCGAACACGAAAACATAGGGCCTGATATTGCTTGCAACTTTTTACAAAGTAAGGCTTTTTTCGACTATAATCGAATTGTGGACCACTGTGCGACGTTGCATATTATTTCAGTTTCCTTATTTTGTTCTGTAGGGGTGAGTAATTAAATGACGGTCCTAGAACTATCCTTCTTTTGTTTTAAAAATCAGTGATAAAGATGAGTGTTACCGTTGAACAAAACGAAATGTTTATTTCTCAAATAAACTGGATACACTATACAGCAAGAGTTACGATACTGCGTACATAGGTGGATATTAGATAATATTAAATGATACATTCTTATGTCCAAGATAGGCGAATATTTACGCCTTACGTACAACAAGCCAGTCCCCCCTCCCCCATACCCAATATCTAATAGGAATATCATGTTGATGTGACAACAACAAAACAAGACAGAACGGTTCGCTGATACAGCTTACAGTCAAAGTTCCGGCGAGTCGAAACATGGTCGGACTCATGTCACTATTATTGCAAAGCGATAGTTCACAGAAAATATATCATAATACAACAGTGAACTATTCGAATAAACGTACTAGGCAGCTAACTAAATATTACACGACGGAGTGGTATTTAGGTGTGGTAATATCAGTGGTCAAGAAAAATTAAACTTAAAAAAACTTACCCACAAAAACTCATAAAATGTTTAATACAAGAAGTAATATTATTTTTTAACTAGCGTGTGATCTTTTGAAAAGTATACTTTTGCAACCCTTTTCGTCTCTTGTTAAACAGTTGCAGTTTCGTTACAGCTGATTTTGTGTTACTTAATGCATTTTACCTTTAATCTGACGAAATATTAAAGTCTTACTTATCTCAAAACAGGTATAATGGGAACATGTATTTGGAACAGGTATGCCCTTAAAACAGGAAGACATCATAACTTATCGTAAAATTCTAGATACCGACGCTACGTCGAGGTATCCAGAATTTTATGATACAGGTATGACGTGTTCATTTTCCAAGGGCATACCTATTTCAAATACCTGTTTGGAATAGGCAAGATTTTGTAGATACTTAAGAAATGGTGGCATTTTTCGTAACTACTAACGTTACCACAACTATATATGGCTCCATCATGTAATAGTTTATCTTAGTAGTCATTATTATATTATGATGTATTTTCTGTTAACTATCGTTTTGTAATAACAGTGACCTGAGTCCGACTCTGTTGCGACTTGCCGGAAGTCAACCACCACGTTCACGTTAGTAGCATTTGAGCTTGTCGAAAACGAGGTTTGGTTAGTTTAGTAATATGCGGATAGTTGTTTGAGGAAGATGTACTGGCGTATGTGTTTTAACTTACATACCTACGTACGTAAAAGCATTAGCTATTGACAATATTTACCGGGATTGCATTTTTTCTATAGGATCTAGGTGAAACGAAATTTTTACCGTCCGATTAATCATTGATATCGTCGGAAAGGGCTTATTGGGTAATTGTTCGTTAAAAATGGCTTTAATATCCTCTACAGACCGAACACCAAAATAGTGTTTAATTGACTTTTTCGGCAATCTGATAAATATTTTATTTTTAAAAATGTGTGTAGTGCTTCTACAATACCCTTGTAATAACGCACTTTTCTTTTCTATCAGTAACTAGACCAGAATGAAATATAAAATGTAATTTCGTCTGGTTCTACTGGTTCTACCGCAGTCGTAGACAGCTCGAGCATACCGGATGCCTACCACACGCCTGCGCTCACGACTGGTTAGCGATTGATATCAATTCCCCTTCATTCTTCTATGTACGCATTAGGGTGATTCGTACTGTATATCATCTAAGTAATTGTAATTGTCTCAGAAATATGTTGTACTCAGTTTTTAATATTCCTTTAGATAAGTTATATTAAAAGATAGATGTGGTTACCCGTTTTTTTTCTATTTATTAGTGACTTTTTATCTTTTATTTTACCTCGTCGATATGGGATAGGAAATAGTTCAATAAATTATTGCAATAAGAATAAATAAAGTAGTAACTACGTAATTCATGTAGGCATTAATTTCTTAATTACTTAATTGCAACAGTACCTAATATTTTAAATATGTAATTATAAAATTGTAGAAACCGTTCGCTCTCTAGGTGTGGTACGATATGTACTCGTATAATTTAATAATAAAAACTGTTGATGAGCCTCACTTAGCGAACGTTCTCCGGTAGTGTGTCTCGCTCATTTAAGAATTCTTAAGCTACACATGCTGCAGACATTAAAAATTGTATGAAACTCAACTAGAAAGCAGGTTGGCTACTAATTGTAAGTAAGCATTACCATTAATCTAGTTCCTGATATTCTCGCGGAAGACTATTTAGGGCCAGTCGGCGAAGATAACGCATTAGAAATAATAATTTTTTTTGATGCTAAGTAATTATTCAATCTCAACGTTTTTTTTTTTCATCGTACAAAAAGATCTCGTTGAAATGGCGGCCCATAATAATGAAAACCGTTCATTTATCATAAGAAATGCGGTCATCCCATTTCCTCACACACAGTAATTATATTTTAAAAAATCATATCGGAAACTAATTGATTTTTGGCACGATAACTGCGCTCTCTATCATAAATTATGCCCCTAAACACCCGTTGACGGCTGTCAGAAGAAGCGGACGGAGACGAAGATTCGTTCAAGGTCACCCGGAAGAACATTCGGTGGACAGACTGACGTCAAGGAGGTCAAACAGCTTTGTTGGTATCAGGTGTATCCAGTGTCGGCACACTGTAGAAGATATAAGGTTTCAAGAGAATTATGTAGACGTAGGAGAATATCTGTTGGAATTAAGAACAAGGGTAATGTTTATCAAAACATGTACTTATTATTTGTGGTTTATTATGTTAAATATAAGAGCACATCCACTAGTGAATTTTATGTACCTAATGCATCAAATTACCTTCGAATTCATAAAATTTACATAGATATGGAAGCGTAGAACGCTTTTTCTTCTTTCCTTTTATGGAAATTTTAAGTTAATTAATTTTAATGAATTTAGCTTATTAAAATTATGGAAAAGCTGACAGATTTTTTCTTTCAAGGCAAACAATATTTTAGTATTTGGTGTTTATATTTAGCTAATGCTATTAAATTGTGTGTTTAAAATTATTACAGAAATAATGTTGGTTGTATATTGAATTTTAATAAAATAATGATTCTATTATAATCTAATATAATTTACCTAAATAGGCACAATAGTTATTTACATATTATCAACATTCAAACTAAGTATTAAAAAAAAACTATTTAAGAAGTCATTTAATTTCGCTTAAAAAAATCTGTCTGTCCGTCGCTCTGTCTGTGTCTGACAGACACTTTGAGATATCAACTTGAAATTTGAAACACTTATGTATAAGGGATAAATGTAAAAGGGTAAATACACTTTTTCTTTGTCTACAGGTAATTCGCAAATAATACAAGATATGCCGTTCAATTTTGATACACGTGTATAACATACCACAGTCTGCAAAAGTAAAGGCTTTAGTTTAATAAAGTGGAGGGTTGAGGGGGTAACTATTCAAAATAGGTCAAATAAACTTTTTTAACATTAATTTTAATAAATACACAGTGGACGGAACTCCACAAAAAAAATCCTACTCTTCTTCAGTCTCCCCCCAGGCAGTACATGGGTAACTAAAACAAAATGTAAATACAATTAATAATTTGTGAAAATGTACGAGTACCTATGTATATATTGTATATGTATGGCCACGCTAAATCATAAAGTTTGAATTTTGTTGATGGTGTTTTTTGTTGTCCCACGGTAGGGGTGGTGACAAGAGGGTTGTATTTTTATATGCATTTAGCATTACATTCATGTGACGTATCGTTTTACAGGTTTTCGAGGTAGGTAACGGAATGCAAATATCACAGCTTACACTTAACACAATAAGCCTCTACTCTAATTTTCACTTCGACATAGGTTATGAAAGTTATATGAGTGATAAATGTCACAATGGACATAAAGGTTGATTGGTCATAATTGCCACACTAATATGAGTCATAAAGGTTATATTGATCATAAATGCCATACTGCTAATACGAGTTATAAAGGTTATAAAGATCATATTGGTAATATGAGTCATAAAGGTAATGAAGATCATAAATGGTCATAAAGGTCATCAGGATCATAAAGGTCGTAAAGGGCACAAAGGTCATATTGGTCATTTAGGTCATATTGATCATAAAAATTATAAACGTCTTATGGGTCATAAAGGTCATATACGTCACTAAGGCCGTACAGGTCGTAAATACACAATCATATGTCATAAAGATAGCAAAGTTCATAAAAATCATAACATTAGTCATAAAGGCCATAGGTCACAGTGGTCTATCTGATTATAAAGATCATATATATTTCATAAAGTTAAAAGTTATATCCAAATTTAACACTTTTAAATATACAAACTAATGTTTTTAGAGATTTAGTCTGATTAATTATATTATGGAAAAACTCGATGCGGAAGTGGTGATTCCTTAAGCAGGGGTTTATAAAATTGATATTGTGACGGTATCCAATTTTAGTGTTATAATAAAAATAGCTCATCTGAGTCACGATCCAGAATCACGAGTACGAAGTAGCAAACTTGAAAAATAAATATTTGTTTAACACGTCGTTGTACAGTTTTATTGCTGATGATTTAAAATGAAAATGATTTCCCGCTCATCGTCATTCGCCGTTTAGAAGTCACAGATACAGAATTTTGATCTTATTAGATCTTATCAGTGTGACATGACGAAGAACGAGTCGAACGAATGTCGGCTTGTATCCTGATCAGGAGAGCTACAGTTTTGTTACGTCGGAGGTATTGCCCTACAGTGAGATTATATGAAACTAGACATATTGTAATAGGTCGGCAGTCGGCTACCTGATATATACTGTTGCCAGATAGTCCTTCCCGAAAGCACAATAAAACTCAGATGAAAGCACAGTAAAACTCACAGTAAGCTCAATGAAGTGAGAATGATTTCCCGTAAAAATAATGATAGACTTTGAGTGGTGTCTTTTACTAACTGGCTTGTCCATTACATGTTATTGTCCCAATCATCAGTAAGGTCGCTGTGACTGGTACATTGCATGACTTCATTTTTGTTATCAGATATGTCCGGATTTAATATGTTGGTGCATACATCACCTGTGTAGTTGTCTTTCGTGAATGAAAATGTGTATTTTCTTTTATGGCAGCAGCAAGCATATTCACATTATCATAGAGACATATTATATATGATCATAGAGAGTCATAGATGTGATCACGCCTCAGTTTATTGATTCTTGCTCTCCTCTTACCAGTAGAAAAATATACATATATGAAGTAGAAAAAAATGGCCCATCAACCACTTTTACCAGAGCCTACATCCAAAACTATTTTGTCTATCTGCAGACAATATGAGCGGATGGACAAATTAATCAAAATAGCTGACTTTCAATTATTTTCTTTACTTTCACAATTTACATGTATTTTAAAATATCTACTACGTAAGGAAATTGTAAATTAAAGGCTACATGGTAATGGAAAACGACTCTACTCCGATGAAACTGTTTTTGTTGAAACGATTTTTTTCATGAAACTGTTTACTTCTTTTTTAATGGGGATTGATTTTTGGGGATTGAGTTTGGAATAGGTACTATGTTTATAACTAGTAGGTCCATGTAGTGGGGCGATTCGCATCTGTTGGCGATTTTCTACCCTCCCCTATTTCAATGAAAAACGAGGCCCGGCACCGCAGAAATCAAGGACTGGAGTGAGGGCAGTTCGCTCTTATTTGTGTAATGTCATGGTTACATATGCGTTTGTCTCATTTATTGGACGCCTCTCTTCAGATTTTGGAAGCAAAATTCATTTCACATAATGGTGTATGTTCATGTTGAAATTTCCACGTTAAATGGTTTTATAAAATATTCAAGGAATCCTATTCAAGCTTTACTAAAATATCTACAAAACCAAGCTTTACTATAAACACACTTATCAAAAAAAAATAACTAAAACTATACCTACTCATCAATAAACAATATGGTCAATAATACAGTGGGAAGTACTCATTGCCAATATTTTGAAGGTCAATAAAACAGACTGATTAATATCTCAAAGTTATTTAGAATTTTACTACACACTTTTAACTAGGACATAATGGATTAATAAGCAAGTGGTTGAATATGTTAGACATACATAGGTATATTGTTCCGCAAAATATAAAAAAGAATTGGTCCATGAGTAACAATAATTTGTCTGACCCTCGATAGCAAAATTATTGTAATTATGAAGACGAAGTCATTAACAATTTCAATGTAACATCCTGCTATTTAACGGTCATTTTTAACTTCACAGAACACCGTCTTTAAACGTGTAACTGGATTTTAGGCAGCACGACCATGTATTGCTGATTTAACACTAATTACTACATATAGCTATAACTTTTTCTTCATTTTATTATATAGGCGCGCACCGTACGCTCCGTCTCGGCTTTATTTCTTCTTTCTGTGAGCATTGTTATATGTGAACGTTAATTTCACACGCTACGGTGTTTTGTTTTTATTGCCCGACATTGTTGTTCTTTGCTACATGTTTTATTATCTCCATTAGGTACTGGCTAGAGCTAGTGGATATCTTATTAAGTAATTCGTTTTTTTGAGTAGCCATAATCTAGATTTGTGAACGAGAGGTAACGCGTTTTTATTATTTGGCCGCGACAAGATAAATGTAATTGTACGGTATATAATGTAATAATTTATTTTGCCAGAGTATTGCCCATTAGTATGCCTTTTAAAAAGTTGCGGGTCACTTTGGAATATTTTTTGTAAAAATATTTGTTTTGGTCTCAGATGCAATACTCGAACATATTTATGATTAGTTTTAGGTGCTCAAAGGCTATAGCCGGGTAAGGGGGTCAAATCGGCCCTTGAACCAATCGAGGTTCTAGTTTGTCAGGTAGGAAGTATAAATAGAAAGACTCCTTCAGCTAGATTTTCAGACCTCTAGATCGTCTCTAGAAGCTCCTAACCTCAAAAATGTGATTGTTCGTTTTTTTCTCGATTCTGGGCGCAATTTTCAACCAAATGTTTTGAAAAAAATCACAAAGTTGCATGTTTCTGTACAAATATGCTCAATTTTTTTTTTAAATTTTTTTATTCCCAATGGCGCTCAAAAAAAATTATTGAATATTTCAATCAATATTTACATTAGGACGCTTTACATTGGCCAACTTTTAAGGCCATGCTTTTTTTGTATTTTTTGACGCTCTTTCACGTGGTGCTGCTTAAATTTAATTTTAGGGGGGAAAAAAAGAAAAAAAAAAAAAAAACCTTTTTTTTTTTAGTTATTTTGGATAAAATGGGGGGGGAAAAAAAAAAAAAAAAAAAAAATTTATTTTTTGGGAAAAAGGGGAAAAAAAAAAACCCAAAAAAACATATATTTAAATACAAAACTTCTTTTTTATACATATTACTTTTATATATAAACATTTATGACGTAGTGCGAACACCGTGAAAAAAAAAAGAAAAAGAAGAAATTTTCAATCGTTATTTTAACAGTCTACATTGAAAAACCGTATTTTTAGTCTTAGAAATTTTTACACATGTTTCAGTAAAAAATTTTAGACGTTATTTTTAAAGTTTTGATTAAATTCCGTTTTTCTAACCCGAATAGAGTAGAATTTTTTATGATTAATACACATGTTTTTCTATTTTTTTCCGATAACTTTTCGATAAAATGTAATCCAAGCCAGATAAATGCAAAAAAACTGGCTAAAAAAAACGGTTTTTTGGATTTTTCACGGTGTTCCACCACCTAAAATTAAATTTAAGCAGCACCACGTGAAAGAGCGTCAAAAAATACAAAAAAAAGCATGGCCTTAAAAGTTGGCCAATGTAAAGCGTCCTAATGTAAATATTGAATGAAATATTCAATAATTTTTTTTGAGCGCCATTGGGAATAAAAAAATTCAAAAAAAAATTGAGCATATTTGTAACAGAAACATGCAACTCTGTGATTTTTTTCAAAACATTTGGTTGAAAATTGCGCCCAGAATCGAGAAAAACGAACAATCACATTTTTTGAGGTTAGGAGCTTCTAGAGACGATCTAGAGGTCTGAAAATCTAGCTGAAGGAGCTTTCTATTTATACTTCCTACCTGCCAAACTAGAACCTCGATTGGTTCAAGGGCCGATTTGACCCCTTACCCGGCTATAGCCTTTACGACTACAGAATCGTACTCCTACAGTGTTTTTGGATTTCACTCGATTAGCTCAGGCAAATAATGTCACTCGTTCACTATAAAGCCGTTATCACTTATTACTCATCATGCAAAACGCAGTTAATATTGGTCTGTAACAATAAATTAGCTAATACCAGGCTAAGGATATTTATGACCAATGGCAAGTCTGTATCGATCCTGCACCTGCTGCAGTTGCAAGTTATTTGAATTTAGAAGGGGGAATTGTACAAATTTTGGACCAAATGAGTTTTTTTTTTGTTTCTATTTTTGTTATAAAATAATATAAAACAAAATGGATTTCTAATGAACTAGTCCACTATTTATTATAAAGTTATTTTAAAGTATTATAATACGTGGTGTCATTGAAAGTATGCAGATACATGTATTTAAATTAATTAATATTAGAACTAGTAAACGCATAAGCTTTATCTTCAAAAATTTGGCGATAAGTTTTATCTTAAAACCTACTACACATATATGTATGTATGTGCTATATATCGTAGGTTTCAAGGTAAAACTCGTTCAGTAATACCAAACCAGTTGTAAGAAAACTGCATCGTTTGACAAGAGACGAAAACAGTTTGCAATACTATAGGTCATAGACTAGTTAAAAAGTCGTATTACATCTTTGGAGCTCCTTTAAATAACTTTTTCATCGCCTGTTTTTAGAAAATCACAGTTGTTAAAAATTATCTCGATGTAAGTTAACGAGTACTACCTTTAAACCCGATTACAAATCACAAAAATCCGAAAAAAAATTTACAGATATTTTTTCGAGTTTTCAACTTACTACATACAGTTACTACTTACAGGTAGGTACATATATGTTAAAATCTTTTTTAAATAATATTGCATTATATATTTAACTACTGAGATACCTCTATTTAATCCTAAAATTATCTCTATTTAATGACAAATGAATTGTAAAAACAGAAAATTGTTTAATTGATGAACTTTTGCCAAGTAAACAATTTTCCTTCATCAGACATACATATATGTTTCCAAAACAGGTATTATTTTTTTTAATAGAAATATTTCGGTACAAAAATAAACATCTTCATAAATAATATTCCATATTCACAAGCATTTATAGGAAATGACATTATTCACAACGCTTAAATTTCTTCAAAAGTATTTTGTTTTATTTATGTGGCGTAGAGCAGACTGACACCTATATTTTTATATATATTTATAGCATATTTAAATTTTACACATTTCTTTAAAAAAGTAGACCATAAAGAAACTGATGTCTTCATAATGTGCAGGTTATTATGAACATATTTTATTTACATATTTATGTCAATAACCGCACACTTTAAACGATTGAAAATATTCTAGACTTAATAATTTATGTACATTTTCAATACATACCCGTATAATTAGAGATATGTATTTGTCGAAATATTAATATTAGCAGATTATTAGTACATATCTAGGTATTCAGTTTTGCATATAATGGTTTTGTATTTATGTATACCCAAATTCTGTCTCACTAATAATATATCAGTCAGCAGTTCTGCGTTGTCATAGATACCTTATAGAGGGTAGTGTCTGTGCGTCAACGTCTCATTTAATAAATTGCAATTAATGTAATTAATTATAATAATGCATTGACGGATATAGATATTTCCAATATTCCTAATAAATTAATACAATATGAATTGATTGCATAGTGATCCAAAAATATCCTCGTCTTTTAGATCACGGTAAATGTTCAGTTTAGTCCTCAGAGTGATCTAAATTAAATATATTCATGACCTACCAAACGAGCTGATTCGAACAGCACCAATTACAAGCTGCCTAGACGATCACACTTTTTATTATTAAAAAAAAAATTCTACAAAAAAATTGTCGACAGAAAATTATTTTCATGCAATTATCAAAGAATTTGAACGTCTTTAATTTTTTTTATTGTAAATTACACCATTTCTTCTGAGATCCAGGCGACCTCTGAGCAACATTTTTTGAAGTAAAGAAACTTCATGCATTTTTTTAAACGGTTCCCAACCTAACTAATCTAACCCCATTCTATACACTAAACGACCGTTCGACTTATTTTGTCTGTGCTGGTGAAGGTATGACGTATAAAACATATCTTCTCTATTTCGCACGTCAGTTTGAAGTTAGGCGTTAGATATAGGGGAAGTCCCGCAAACCCGGACGGCTCCTAAAGCGGGACAGGATTTGAATCAGTACGAGAAAGAGCGCCAATTTGTTACTTGTGTCACGGTTAGTAACTTCCTCGGAAGTGAAGTGGGGGGGATGACGCTCGCGAATCAGTGCCGTTTCGTTCGTCGTGAAGATTGGTGCAAATTTTGAAGTTAGTAAAAATTTTGTTCGAGATAATTTTTTTGAGTCTGTGAACAGTAATTGAAAGAAGGGATGATATTGATTATTGTTAATAATTATTGCTATGTTATTAATCTGTCATAATTCATAAGATTTTTTATGATTCATAACTCACAATATGAACAAGGATTTTTCTTGAATGTACTCAAGGGTCCCTAAGATCGGACACTCTAAAAGTCCCCTAATGGCGGACAGTTTTATAATTAGAGATGCATATTTTGAGGCCTGTGGATTACACAGGACCACAATTTTTTTTAATGTGCGGAATACTACACTATGCCTACTATATGTTTTTTGGGTCGCTGATTACGAATCCGGGCTTACTTTTTGCTTGATCAGCTAACCTAACCTCAAAAAACGCTCAAAAACTCAAAAAATCGAGTTCATGAATTGAATAGCACACGGGACCTGAATTTTTAAACTTGATAGCCCCTTCACCTGAACTCTTTCATCTCAAAATCTCCGAATCCATATTTTCAAACTCCTAGCCTCTTAACCTAACCTCAAAAAACCCCCCAAAAACTTAAAAAAAAACGAGTAAAAACTCAACAGCATACTGGACCTAAATATTGTAAATCAATAGACTTTTCAATTTATGACTTTAACGGATGCAAAACGAAGCCTTCAAACACTAATCCATAGCCTCTTGTCCTTGAATGATGTTGATGATATGCATCTTCGGTCGTCGTTTCTAGCGATAAATTGGTGAATAGGATATATTGCTTCGTCAGTAACTAGCGACGTTATGAAAAAGTACCTCTAAAATCTGAAATTCCACCACCCTGAAAACAGTAATTTGCTGAAGTAAATCCCAACCCAAAGGGGGGGGGGGGAAAACTCCTCGGGGAGTAATTTGTTGAAAAAAGGGGGGGGGGGGGGTTGGAGGGGTGGTTTTTGGAGGAGGAAAAAAAAAAAAAAAAAAAATTTTTTTTTTTAAAAAAATAAGGGGGGGGGGGGGGTTTTGGGGGGGGGGGTTTTTGTGACACGTTTTTTTTAGTTTTTGGGGGGTTTAGTTTTAGGGGTTTGAAGATTTGGATTCGGAGATTTTGATGTTCGAGAGTTCAGTTAAAAGGGCTATCAAGTTTAAAAATTCAGGTGAAGTGTGCTGTTGAGTTTTTAGAGTCGTTTTTTTTTTTTTTTTTGTGGGTTTTTGAGGTTAGGTTAAGAGGCTAGGAGTAGTTTGAAAATTTAAATTCGGAGATTTTTGAGATGCAAGAGTTCAGTTGAAGGGGCTATCAAGTTTAAAAATTCAGGTCCCGTGTGCTATTCAATTCATGAACTCGATTTTTTGAGTTATTGAGCGTTTTTGAGATTAGGTTAGCTGATCAAGCAAAAGTACGCCCGGATTCGTAATCAGCGACCCAAAAAACATATAGTAGGCATAGTGTAGTATTCCGCATATGAAACAAAAAATTTTGTGGTCCTGTGTTATGGATGAGGGCTAACTCTGTTGCAAGAATAACAGAATATGACATTGCTGCAATGGTGATACAAGCTTTCAATCGCGTATTGCAAAGCGAGCCGTGAGTCAACGACGAAAAGCTCAGAGAAGTGAGGTTTTGACATCGTCCCCCTATAAATAACAGCAAAAATAAAGCTTGACGTGGTCAAAATACAGCATTTTAAAGGCAAAAAAACTAACGACCCGAAAAAAATATAAAAGACAAAAAACCAACTGCAACATTCAAGACAACAGCGATTCCGTCGTCCAAATCCAAGGACCGAGAATGTAACAATTTGTTTAATTTGCCAAGAAAATAACGATGAAGATTAGATACGCTGCCAAGTTTGTAATCAGTGAGTACATGAAGCGTGTGCTGATGTTGAAGAAGGCTCAGATAACTATATCTGTGATTTTTACCGACTATATTGAAATTTCTTAGAAAACGTTCCTAGTTCTGACCAAAGTTGCAGTTTAATTTGCTTTATTAATGGTTGATTAGTTCTATAGGAATAAGATTTTTACGAATTTTTTTGTTAAAATATTTTTCAGAAAGTAAATAATTTCAGATATTTTCAAATTTTCAAATAAGTTCAGATAATAAAGGAAAAGTTGACTGTCCGATATTAGGGGACCTTTTTTAGGGGGAAGTTTTCTCTTAACTATATAAGTTGTTACTTAGTAACTACTCCTGCATCTAAAGTAATATTTGAGACTGATTACATATCTATGTAGGTTAATTAAACTATCACTTTTGTTTAGAGTTTTTTGTTATTGTTAAGATTCCTTAAGTGTCCGGTACTCGGGGACCCTCCTCCTAACAGACGTCAAAGTTGTCAAAACCTTGTCTGTTTTTAAGACGTCGCCAAAGGGTATCTTCGGGACGTCAAAACTTCTCCCACTTTTCATAATGCACGTTAACTATATAGCCTGTGATCTAACCCAACCTAACCTAACTTAACATAGACACAACATTTAAAACATGGCATTTTTTTATTTTTTCAACTTAATTATTTGCGATGCTGATCGTCATACTCGGTGCAAATCTCTGTCAAAAGTTCTTTAGAGACGTGTCATTTTCGACAATACAAATACTCCATAAAATATTTGTCTTTATTGACAAAAACCAGCATGTAACAATAATTTGATCCTCGATTTGATCACTATGACACTTTCCGTTAAAGGGTGCCACACCTTCAATTATTTTATGTATATATGTATTTAAAACAATAGAAGTGTTCAGGATCTATGTATGTTAGGGTATTTTCTTCATAATTAGCGCGGCTTATGATGCCATTACTTTTGGAGATAGAAAAACACTTTTGAAATGAAAATTGTAGAACTTTGTATAATATATTGAGTCAACCGTTCTGAAGTGGGCCACTAAAAATCGACTGGTTGAAGTTAATACAACCACAAAAACAACAAATGAATTTTCAGATGCTGTTTTTAAATGTCAATTTCTCAGCGACTAATTGATAAAAATTAACGAAAATTTAATGGCGTATATAGAATTACTTGCAGAATCGAAATACATATCGCACACATGGAAAAAATTTAATTTATTAATAAATAATTAATTTTGCAATAAACAATTGACGATTTTACCATGTTCTCCTTGTGTTAAAAAATTTTTCCTTAAAATATATAATAATTGATCCTGCAAAAATATTTCAGTGCACTCGATACGAAAAAAAGATATGAATTTTTTAACGTTGACGAAAATAAATAAAAAAATAATAAATTTTTGTTGAAATAATAGTTTTATCCTGTAAACTAGCGCGGTATGCATTTTTTTTTATACAGCCACCGATACCATCGCAAGCTCCTCTACCATGGGCAGTGGCAAAGAAGTGCCACTCTGCATGCAATTAAATATAAAAATAGATTTAATAAATATAAAAATATATTTAATTTTTTGAATTCATTATACCATGAGAAGGATTTTAAGATTAAAGCAGAGGGGCACTTCTTTGCCATTGCCCATGGTAAAGGAGCTTGCGATGGTATCGGTGGCTGTGTCAAAACAAATGCATACCGCGCTAGTTTACAGGATAAAACTATTATTTCAACAGTAAAGCTGTTTGAATAGGCGCGCGATTATTTTAAAAAAAATTGATTTTGAATTTTGCAAATTAAACGAATACAAAAAACACGAAAAAGCGCTAAAGAAACGCTTTAATACAGCTAAAATCATCAGTGGCACACGCATATTTCATTGCTACAAGTCATTCGAGTCGAATTGTTTAGAATGTAAGATTTTTTCAAGATACTCTGAATCTACACAGTTGTAAAAATAGTAAAAAACCAGTAATCGATGTAAATAAATAAATAAATCAACAGGCGTAATTATTTAAAAAATGCATAGATCTTTTATAAGATTCTTCAGTAAAAACATAAGCGAACAAATAGGCACGAGCGCTCGGTTAATCGGCTCTGCGCTCCGGCCTCGGCCGCAGTCCCGCTTATTTTCATCCGTTAAAAAATTCATATCTTTTTTTCGTATCGAGTGCACTGAAATATTTTTTGCAGGATCAATTAGTGTATATTTTAAGGAATGTAATTGTAAAAAAAAAAAAATTAACACAAGGAGAACATGGTAAAGTCATCAATTGTTTATTGCAAAATTAGTTATTTATTATTAATAATAATAATAATAATAATAATAATAATAAATCGACTTTATTGTTCAAATATTAAATTGCTACAAAAGAAGAATGGGAGATGTGAATATATAATAATGTAAATAAACAGGGTAAGTAGCAAACAAAAAAATATATATATTAACAGTGGAAAAAAAGAGAAAATATACAAAATTTAGAGAGGCGAAGTCTAGCCACAGAGGCTACTCATACTCAACCACTTCTAAACCCGTAAAATCTCTCAAAAAAAAATAAAAATAATAATAGAACTTAATGATGGCATATAGCAAAACTAAAAGTAAATAAATACAACATTGGAAAAGATAAATAAAAAAAAGCACATGGTAAATATAAATTTATTTAGGCCCCTCAACATATATAGAACACTTCTCGATTACCTCTTACGAATGCAAAGTTATTGCTTGCTGAATAATTGTAATTTATATTTATACTTAAATTTATTTATGTTGTACAACTTAAATTCATCTGGTAAAGAATTATACAAGTTAATAGCATTGAAAATAAAACATCTCTTAAATATGGCAGTTTGATGACGTGGAATAGAAAAAATATTTTTTAAAATTAAAAAAATTATTTTTTTCCGTGTAATATATCTTTCGATTCTGCAACTAATTCTGTACACGCCATTAAATTTTCGTTAATTTTTATCAATCAGTCGCTGAGAAATTGACGTTTAAAAAAAGCGTCTGAAAATTCATTTGTGTATAACTTTCGCAAAAAATTAAAATTTAAAAAAAAAAAATTTGGGATAATCAATTTCAGATATAAACCTTTCGAAATCTTCAATTAAAAGTATTAAATTCAACGATCGTCGATTTTTAGTGGCCCCACTTCAGAGAGTTTGGCTCATTAGAATTTGCTTTTGGAAAAATGAAATTAAAATCGCAAAATCGAAAATACTACCTACCCTTACTTTTTTAAAATTGACCACCCTTTTATTAAGTATTACCTGGAATCAAAGATATTAAAGCCGTTTTCGAAACGTATTGTGTCAAATACATCCAAAGAGTGTCTTAAATTAAATCAAATGGCAAAGTAACCATGGGCACCTAGTTAAAACAAACAATTCAACAGTTGTATTGTATTGTAATTGTACTGTATGTGAACTAACCAATATTAAGTCGGTTTAAAATAATAAAAACGGCTGTAGCCGACCAGCTGAAGGCTATTCCACTATATGAGTTCCAGCACTGCTATGAGGAATGGAAGAACCGTCTCCAGCGCTGTGTAGCTTCCCAAGGAAGTTATTTTGAAGGAAACAATACTGAATTGTAATTCTATTCGAATAAAAAAAATTAAAAAAACAGTTTCATTACTTAATACACACCTCGTATGTTGCACAAGTTAAAACCACAACGTTTTATTTAATCAGTTTGTTGGTACCTACTGATACTGAAAAAATTGGCTACAAGTAATCACCATTATAAAAAATGGTGTATTGTCTAATGCAGATATTTAAAATCAATTTTGAAAACTGTATCTATCTGATTTAAATAACCAATAATATCAGTGGCGACAAATGGATAAATTTAACTGGCTGACTTTAGACATTTCCGGTTGATATTATTATTATACCGTTTGCCCCATAACATAACTCTGAATTTAGAATTTGCCCTACATTTTACGTACCTATTACTAGCTCATTTCCGTTGAGAAAATACACTACCGTTCAAAAGTTTGGAAGCACATAAAATTGTTCAATAAAATGACAATAAGTAATGTTTTAAATGATTTATTGTAATCGCGAATTAGCTTGCAGCAAAATTAGCTTAAATATAAGGAGAAATCTCTTGTATCTTAAATTTTAGCCTCATCAAAATGGCCACCTTTATTTTTTAATAATTTCCGAACAAATAGTGGGCATCTTCTTGATTAATTTTTAAAAATATTCTTCATTTAGCGTTTTCCACTCCGCCTGAAGATATTGTCATAGTTGTATAACACTAGTTGGTAGACCATTCTTTACTCTCCTGTCTAATTCATCCCATAGTTCAATCGGAGAGATGTCTGGCGATCGCGAGGGCCATTGCAAACAAAACCATTGTTGAATACCTGCATAATGATGATTCATGCCATTAAGATTTTCTGAGAAATGCAAGTAGATAACAAAGTATTCCTTATAGATTGTGTTGACCTAGAAAACAATTTTTTTATTACAGGCGGTATTTTGGACCATATTAAGATTTTTTTTTGTTAAACTCAAAAGTGTGCTTGCTTCCAAACTTTTGAACGGTAATATAGGTAAATTATTATTATATACTATTATAATATTCGAACTGGTATTTTTTAAAGTGTATTCTGTCTTACGTTATGTTCATTTTTTTGTTGCACATATATTTTAAATTAAATGATTTTAACTAGCATAATATTTTTTTGAATCCTTTTTTTATTTTATATAGGGAACTCATTTTGTGTGTGTGAATAATTTTGCGATCATAAATAACGGTAACACTTAATTATAACATTTTATCTATATTACTTTTAAACATTCCCTGGTAATAAGAGGTAGATATATCTGTTCTGTATACTGGGTGATTGATAATGAACTTGGAATTTCTAAGCTGTAAACAGTAAACTGTAGACAGTAAATATTCTGATTTAGCTCAATATGCCTTGTCACAAGTTTTACAGATACAGGGTCTACAAAGTTGGAATTCAGTTGAAATAGCTGTTAAGCTATTGTTAAATACTCATGTTAATTCATAGAATCTTTAAGTTCTTCAGTCAATATCAAGATTTTTCAAGATATTCAAGACGATTTTTCAAAACTTTATGTGACCTGGTTTGCAAACAACCCTTTCAACCTTTCGATTCCTCACCCCATTAAGCTAAAAATTTGTAGACTTTTTGTATTGGATATTCGTATTAAATTTGGAATATATGCATATCTCGCACAGTTTGCAAATTACTTATAGACAAAGTATATTAGAATAGAATAGAATAGAATGTTTTATTAATTCTTTGCCAACAATTGCATTGGATAGAACATGTCAATAAAAGGTACATGGAAACTTGTAAATGCCTTATAACTAAAACATATTAGGTATGATGTCACATATATTATATATCACATTATTTCTATACAAATAATTTGTTGAAAGTAGATAACTAAGATTACACACATGTATACATACATACACCTACATACATTACACACACATATATAAATATATTACACGTTTGTAAATGATAAAAAAAATAATTATGCATAAGTCATATATTCATCTAAGGTGTAAAAAACATTTGAACACAGGAACATTTTTAATTTAGATTTAAATTTTAATTTGCAGTATATTTCTCTTATATTTATAGGTAGTTTATTATAGAGATGTCTCCCAGCACAATTGGGAGATTTTTTGTATAACATAAGGTTAAATCTGTCAATGTAAAAGTCTTGTCTATATCTTGTTTGATACGAGTGATTATCTGAATTTAATTTTAATTTATACTTTATACTATGTATATAGCAGAGTAGTTTATATAAATAGATGGATACCAATGTTAATATATTATACTTTTTAAATACATCTCGACAAGATTGCATAGGTTTCATATTAAAAAGAATTCTTAATACGCGCTTTTGTAAGATAAATACTCTTTGCACGTTTTTTTTTACACCTTTACACCTTTTTGGCTCCTACCCTAATCGCTTAACCGATTAAGTTAAAATATTACAACCAGATGAGCTCCAGATCTCGTTATGGTTCAAAACTTTAGTATTTCAAATTTCAAGTTGATATTTTAAAGCATTCTCGAGTTATCATACACACACAAAAAGGCTAATAGACAGACCGACAGAGAGACCAAGAGGCAGACAGAGTTTTTTGTTTTAAAATATCTACGTTCCAGAACATTCTTGTATTTAGGCTTATTTTTTAGTTTTTTTTTTTATTATTGTGCAGCGATACTATACTCTCACTAACGTGGATGTGGATTATGGAAGTAAACTGGCATTTATTTGCATGCAACAGCTTTTATTCCGCTAAAATAACAATGGTGAAGTGCCGTTTTAACTTGTTTTCTTTCAAGGTTCCCTGATTGTTCTATAATTTATTATTTATTTATGAACTGCTAATTGTAATACAAATTTAATGATACAACGCGTAATGTTGCACAGTGTATTTTACGTACAAAGTGTAGAGACCGGATTTTTCGAGATGATATCTTGCAAGAATTACTATTTATATGTAATTTTGAATAATGAGAAGTAACAAACCAGCCTACCAGCATGATATGCACGTACTAAATGGTTTTTAATACATAGTGCAAAGAAAGTGGGACTCATATGTATGCAGTAAACGTTGAGCTGTATAATATGTAGATCTGTCATTTAGTTTTATTACTGGTTATTAGATGAAAGGAAATTAGAAATTGACTTTTTTTCCCAAGGATTACTTTCGTTTTTTCCTATATGTGACTTCCTCGATGCTGATGCTGATACGTTTTGCGTCCGTAATTACGTTTTATACATACATTATTAATAAAATCTAATCACACTGAGAAAAACCGCGGTAGAAGAAGAGAGCTAATGGAATTCATTACCTTCGATAATAACATGTTAAATTCATTTCTTTATTTTCTTTAAAAAAAAATAAAGCAGTGGTGTGTGGGACTAGTGAAAGTGTTTCTTGTAATGTTTTGCATGTTTTATAAAAATTGGGATTAAAAATCTTGAATCAAAACACAACGTCGGCTCTAGATGTAAGATGTAACAAGCAATATTACAGTATTTAATGCACATTAAGACAATTATATTGCCTGGGGTATTTAGAAGGACATTATATTGAAATAGTTTATTTATGTTATACTATCTTAAAAATAAAATGACCGCACAACTATGTCTAACAGCACCACAATAGCTGACCATACACACAGAGTACAGTTTTACAAAGTTTATAAAAATATATAGAACATTCGGCTTTATGGAAAATTAAAGATTATTGATAATTGTAAATAATTTTATTCAGATGCCGACTGACACTTAATTAGAAAGATATAAGATGTCATTTCGAAAAGAACTGAAGAAACTTCAGTCTTTTCAACGCTCTGGCCTTCACAAAACAAAGTACTCATATGAATATCTTGTTTTGTAAGAGCCCCCTCTAACTAATCTTACAATTAGTAGGTCAGTCCTTATATCCGTTCTCAAATAATTTTTAAAATCATCTGAATCATTTTCTCCTAGCTTTTTTAATAGAGGCATATGACTCAATTTTTGTTTCTTAAGTAAATAACTTTTCACTAATTAAGAGTGCCATTTTATTACACAACTATTTGCTATTTCATACATTTTAATTACTGTACAGACAAAAATCTTTTTCATCACTGTATATTTGTATTTTACTTACTGGTCGACATTTGGAAATCTTTTGCTTTCAGCGCAATATATCTGGCAAGTCGAAATTCCACAGTTCAAGTTAAATCCGCGAATATATGTAGGTATGTATTTGTTGTTTCCTGTACACTAACACGCAGTTTTGAAAGTGACAATGCAACTGTGCATACTGATCCCTGCAATTTTATTTTGCGTTAGTGGACAAGAACGGATTTAATACCTGACAGAATAAACTGACATACTTATATTTGGCAGTTACAACCGACGGATGAACATGTATGTGTATGTCTAGCAAATGTAGACTAAAACTTCAGTATAGTTCGAATTAGTAAGAAGCATTTTTAGGAATATTTTTTCGACAGATAAGGCATTGTTTACCTTCTTCTAGATCCTTCTTCGATAGTGAGAGTACCAAGACGGAAATTATTTACATATTATTGTAATTGCAATATCTGAAAAATTATTTTTTTGAACATCAAAACGAATTAAATATATGAATTTTGAGAGAGATATTTAAAATTATTAATAAAAGTTAAATTCTTTAACCAAATCTTAACACGCCTAAGATTTGTTTTGCCCGTTTTGTGGCTCGTGAATTTTTAACTGGGTGTTCTTTACTGTTCAAGTGCAAAAAAAAGTATAATATATACTAGGGGGGAAGAGAATAATTATGAATTGTAAAAATAAAAAGTAATGTACTCGTTTCAGTTCAAAACTCACCTATTTTACCCAATTTATTGGCACAAAAAATCCATTCTCCTATATTTAATTTAAATTTACATTGCCATTTTTTTTCATTCTTTTACCATAGTTTATTGAAACTAACCATTAAAAAATTGACCCAATTCTAATAGAACACCCATTCATTTTGATTTATAAAAATGTATCTTGTTAAATATTAACAATGTATAAATAATGTGAAAAATTTTTACTGTTGACAAAGAATAAAATTCACTCAAGTACTTCCAAAGCTTCAGTGAAACTTGAACCTGGATTAAGTGCCTCAGTATATTTTATAATAACGACCTGTAGAATTATAGGAAAAAATTCTTTATTGAACACAATAAAGTCAAAAACAAATGTTGCAAATAGAAGTTGCGCAAAATGATGCATATCTTCTTTTTTTATTGGAATGGAACATTAACTTGACCACACACTTTGAATTGACAAGATTGTCTATATAAATTTCCATTTAATATCTGTTCACCATTTAAAAACAAAATAACGAAGTGTGTAGCGATTACTTGAAAAGGAGCACCCTGTTACTTTGTATTATTTCACAAACATGCGCCACATCATTTTGGGCAACTTTTACTTTAAAATTTTTTTTTTTCGTAAACTGTATAATTTACAAGGCGCTTAAAAATACAGCTTATAATTGAATTACCATAGAGTTGTATAGTCCCGACTCTGCTTGTGTCACATATTTCCGGACCCAAATTATAACACTCTTATACATATAGCAGACGTATATTAAAACCGACGCGTCAGATACGAATTAGCTTTGGACATATACCGAGTGAAGGCCTTTGCATATCCGCCCTTTACAAATATCCGGCCGAGGCAGTGCACGCGACTGTGCTGAGATTTTACGTAGTTTTAAATATAGCATTGTCTGTCTCACACGTTCGAGTATCTCTTTTTTTTGACACACTACTCAGCCGACACCACTCGCGTTTAGGGTATTGCACCAGCTAGAGTTTAACAATAATTAAAAAAAATATGCGCATTATAGGAATAGAGATTATCATTACTAAAAATGTTTAATTATATTTAAATTTTTGTGTTATGGACATGTTACCATTATTTTATATATTTTGGCTGGATGTTCATTGCACATTTGAACCACTGGATGGACCGTCATTGCAAACGAGTTAGAAGCTTTTCGAAGCTTGTTGACATTTGGGACGTATTTTTTTGGTTTAAAATATGTCTGCAAAAAGAACTTTTTGCATATTTAATATTTGGGTGAAAAAAAGGTATTTGTTTTGACTCTATCCATGGGGGATATAGAAAACTACATTAGCCCCATTTTAAATCGATAGTCGACGCACCCACTGCAACAATGCTTGCAAATAACAGGGCAGGGCAAAATTTATTATTAATATATCATCTTATACTACACTAGTTGAATTGGTACATAAGAACTGTAACATGAACAAGCAACGTGACAGTAACATTTTCAAGGTTTATTAAAGGACTAAGGAATCACTATTTCAGATAAAAATCTTTCACATTCTTTTTTTCTTAAAATTAAAAAAATAATATTAGAGACGGTACATCCAAGTGTGATATTTGAATTCATGTACCTGAAAATTATATGTCTGTTAGCCTTTTTGAGTATACGACGGTGCTTTGAGATAGCAACATGAAATTGAGAATAATTTATTGAATCATCATATCAAAATCAGTAGCTGGTAAAGATTTTTAATTTAATCGATTAAAAGCTTGCCGTGTAAATAGGGGTAATAAAGTATATGTGTACTCTTTGACACATATACAATTTAATTTTCTTCTTTTAAACTCTTATGAAGGTTTTCTCGATGCTTTTTTTTGTCGTTTTGCAACAGTATATTAAAATACATTTTGTTCCTAAGGATTGTAATTAAATTATTAGTTATGTTAAATATTTTTTTTAATTCCACAGGTAATAAGTAGAGTATGCTTAAATAACTGTAGGAAGTCGATATTAAACTCAAATAATATGCTGTTGGATAATTACAAACTCAGTGTTATAATCAATTATGGTATATGGGAAAACAAAAGTGTATTTAGCAAATGCCACACTTGGCCGAGCAGAAAATATTTCTAGAATAATTACTAATTTTACTTATGTACACGCCATTATTATTGTGTAATTTAGTCAGCATATTAGTGATAATTATCACTATGCGAATAAAAACTGTTTGATTGGAGTTCACGGTTAGTAATTAGGTAACTGGACCATCCTCCGCACAGTATTTGCATAAACTAGGTAATTACAACTTCTGAGATCTCACAAATATTCAAATGGATGGTTATGAATCTACATTAAAGCACGTTTAATTGCACTTCAAAGCACGTGGTAGCATTTGCAATAAAATAATAGTATTATTTATACAGTTTTAGCGTTACATAACTTCAATTGTGATCCGGTTGACGGTACAACTTGTATATAAAATAAGCATATTTAACAAATACGCATAAAACATTTTTGTGTTTTATTTCCACTCTTCTCTGTTATCTATAGGGGAAAACGAAACATTAATGCTTTCTGAAACGAAGTTCTTCAATGTTATTTCTCATGATATAAAGTAAATTAATAACAAACCAACGCTTAATAGATTTTACTTTTTGACAACAACAATAATGAATCAATGGACTTATTGTTGTAAGCAAGCGCAAAGTCTAGACTAACGAAATCATAAAGATATGAGCTTCAACCCCCACTACACATCAATCTACTTCTGCAATCTAACGCTGCAGACTTAAAAATAAATTTCAAACCCTGTTATTTCCTCCCATATCTAAAGACCATGAGTTTTTTCAATATTAACATATTGTATATCTGGGCCATGTTTATTAACCGGTACTGTTTTTTTTACCCAGAGTGGTCTCAAAATTTTGGTAGTGAGTATCCCAATTATATAGACGAAAGAGGTCGAATAGAGAAAATACCAATTTTTGTTACCATTGACCAATATGTCACAAAAGTAACGGACCAAACGAGAACAGAAAACTAAAATAGAATGATTCAAATTATTGATCACAATATTTTTTTGTGTTTCCGCTCAATGTATGGGTACTACACGCACACATTTTTTAAACTTTACCTATTGATGTCAAATGCAGCACAATAGTTGATTCACTGCCAGTTTTGAGTCGTCAATTCAGTATACTGGATTATTGGGGAAAAATCCCCAATATTTTGAGGAGGTATTGCGGTGGCCCAAATGAACAAAAAATTTAATAAAGATATGGTCAAATATCAGCGATTACTGAGATGGACATGAAAAATGCCCATAAATGAAAATAATTTATTCATATTCTCAATTACTAACTGTGACAGGCATTTCGGAATTGAGTATGTACAATATTGACTAAACGAAGTTATTGTAAAAATAAAAGCAAAAATCACAATAAATGTGACAATTACTTATCACTCTTGTATTGCACTAAGAATGCATGATCTACTCAAATTAAAGTACCTATCAAATAATAACAGCTTTGGCAATAATAAATATATTATCAGCAAATGGTTGAGCTGATTAGTGTGGATCGTCAAATAAAGAATTTGAACTGTTTCCAACAAATCAGATGGTTTTCATGAACACGGAGAATGATACTGGCCATCCTCCATTTTCTTAATTTCTATGACTGCATGCTCGTTGAGAACAAATATTTCTAGCAAGCTAATGCAAATAGTTCCAGTTGCATTAACTGCTACTCGACTAATCGCAAATCTAGACTTTTAAAAACATGTTAGTATATTAAAGTTGATACCTAAAAATATTGTTACGAACTTTTACATTAAGGGGGACTTCTACCTTGAGATGTCATTTTTTTAGTCATTTTTGTATTATTTTTTCGTGGGGGAAGTAATTAACATTAACAAATGCGGTTTTTGCAAATTATAATTCAATAATTTTTACATGAAAAAACATTTTTTTAAATCAGAAAAATCCAAAATGGCGACCGCCAGATGATCGAAAATTGAAGGCCGCGAATATTTCCGTCTAAACGGCTGACATTGTAGCACCCTCTGTGTTAATTTGAAACAGAAATACAAAATATTTTCTTAATCAGTTGTGTTTTGGTTAGGGAACAACGAGATATTTTTTTTGATTACTGCAAAATTAAAAAAATGGTAAATTTAAAAAAAAAATGTGTTTTTTGCAATTTTTTTTCTACAAAAAAAATTAATTAAAATCTTTCATATGTTTTTATCGAAAAACCGGCTCGTCAGACCCTGGAGAAATGTTTTTTACGTATTCGTGCAAAGTTTCAAGTCGATAGCTTAATTACAGTGGTCGCTAGAATGTCAGCCATTTTTAAAAACGTGATTCTGAAAAAAACGCGTTTAAAGTTTAAAATGTGAATTATTCAAAGGGGCTTATATTTACCGTCAGTCTGCAATGCCTGGTCCGTAAACACATCCCTCTCCTGACACACAAAAATGAAAAAAAAATCGATTTTTTTCAAATGTATCAAGGTAGAAGTCCCCCTTAATCTAATGAAATGCAACAATACTCAATTTTTTTCCTCTTCTGGGAGCCGTCCTTTACGCCGGATTGCACTGCAGCCTCTTGGGCTTATTGTGCGAATCGAAAAAAAATACTCCTGCATACACTTATTCACAATTCTTCATATCCACAACTCCGTATGAGCCAATACATATTATTTTTACATACATATATCAAGATAATCGTTATTAAGGCCAACTGGCAAATTATGTAAGATTAACTAACCTGATATTAATGCTTCAGATTATCCTTTTTCGAACATCTCGTGTTCCTCATTACATAGAAATAAAAAAGTTAGGTCTACTTTCTCTTATTTATCTCGAAAAAAAAAAAAAAAGTATTACGTCATGTGCAATTTTCTCTTATAGGTTGCTCTTAGATATGCCTATTTATCTGGATTATAGCTGCGAGTGTAGAGTGTGTAGGACGAAATTGAGAAATCCGTTCGGAATCGTCAGGTATGATGTAATTGATGTGGATTGCTATCATATGAGGTTTTAAACAATGCAAATTGGAGACCATTCTCAGTGGCAACAATTCTACCGATAATGATCCTTAATCGCTACTGTCTGAAGTAAAACTTAGGTCTGAAAGTGATTCTACTTTATTCTGCGTAATTGGATCGTAGTTGTAACAAAAAAGATTATTTCTGAAAAAAAAAACAATATGATAAGGGAAATTGTTGATATTACTGGGCAATTATAATGTTTTTCTTTAAAGTAAAGTTTTTATACTTATCTATGGTGAAATTCTGTGTATGAATGAAACGAGGAATGTCTGAGGCCCAAATTAATTAAAAATTTTCATAAATGTCGAAATATAAGTGTAAAAAAAAATTTATTGTCTGTCGGTTAATTTTATTTGTGACATGATATCTCAAGAAATTCAACTTTGAAATTTTGCACTTTACATTATACCCAAACCTGAAGTCTGTTCTATTATATGTAAGTGCAATCATTTAACGAATTTACGTACTGCTAAAGTGATTTGATATATTATCTTAAAATAAAATGTTAATGACACATTATGGGTTTTTCAAGAAAATGAATACAAATGTCCTACAAATATAGCTTAATAACCGTTGGTATTTAATTTAGGAATAAATATATATATTTTTTAAATCGATATTATATCGTATGAATCAAAGTACTAGGAATATTTCAGAATGAAGAGGGATTGATAAGTGAACTTATCTCTGAAATAAACTCAAACCAAATATGAGAGTGAGAGGTGACAGAATGTAAACAACGTTGCTTAGTGGAGTTAAAGTATGACCTAGGTTGTATGTAGCTAAATTATCTCCATTTTGACATAAAAATGCAGCATAAAATACAATACAAATGGAGGAGTAATAACTACCTAGAGAGCTGTCTGTATGCACCATTTTCAAACATAATATCCACCTATGTGTATATCGTATGTGAATCAAATTCTATACTCCAAATATAAACAGAATGAGTTCATTAAGTGAAATAGACGGATACATTACTATGCCATTACACAAATAAGAGTGAACTGTCCCATTCCAGTCCTTGGCGTTCACGATGCGGGGCTCGGTTGTCATTGAAATAGGAAGGATACAAAGTCGCCAAAAAACATCAATCGTCCCACTACGTATTCACTGACCCGTGATCTGAGTGGGACGTGACAATCATATCTGGACATCAGGTGTGACAATCATATCTGGAATTCGTGGTGTTCCTTTAGATTTAATAGTAAATTATTTAAAAGATCGACAACAATGCGTCTCACTTAACAACACTTGTTCGGAGTTAAGAAAAGTTAACCACGGAGTTCCCCAGGGCTCCGTCCTGGGGCCTTTACTTTTTTATAGTTTATGTCAACGACCTATTTTATTACTTGTTTCCAACAAGTGTGGTTATGTTCGCAGACGATACAACTCTCGTTAACAGTGACAATGATTTAACAAATTTACTAAACACTATAGATGAAACTGAAACACGTGCTGAACATTGGTTCAATACCAATAATTTAAAGCTAAATAAAGATAAAACTCAGCAACTAAGTTTTTCTACGAGGAATGCATCAGATAATGATGAACAAGTAAAACTACTTGGGATTGTTCTTGACGGCTCACTAAATTGGTCCAAACACATTGAAGAGCTCGGTAATAAGTTATCAAGTTATCTGTACCTTTTGAGACGATTAAAACCTATGTTACATGTAAACACATTATTAATGGCGTATTTCGCATTTTTTCATTCGCATATAAGTTATGGCGTTATACTTTGGGGCAACAGTAGCCAGGCTATTAAGATATTTAGACTACAAAAACAGGCTATACACATATTAGATGGTGAACTTTCCGAGAACATTGTAAGCCCTTATTTATAAAATATAGAATCATGCCACTTCCTTGTGTCTTCATTTATTCTTCACTTTTAGCTATTCACAAAAACCAGCATACGTTAGCAAGAGGTTCCGACAACCACGATTATAACACGAGGTCGGCAAATATGTTAAAAATGCCCAAATACCGGCTGACAAAATCGATCAACAATTCACTAAATTACAAACTATACAATAAATTGCCTGACATAGTAAAACAGCTAAACCATTTGAAATTTAAACGTCTAATTAGAGATCACGTCCTGAAATTTTGCTTTTATTCTATCGAAGAATATATGAATAGATCAATCAGTATAGTTGCAGATACAAATTAAAAAAAAGCAATACTCACTGTTAAATGTTTTGTTTGTGTTTCTCTTAGTGTGCTTCTGTTATATTCATACCAGTATAGTTGTTACTAACTTTATTTTGTATAAATTGTTTTTCGATATTTACTTATTTTCATATTTATACATATACCTATATAAAACTATGTTAATATTTGGACTTGCTACAAATGTATTATATGTACATAAAGTAGTTAAATAAACATATATCCATCTATCTATCTATCTGTCTCATTATATCCTTCAGTTCCTTTCCTTTTTCTTGACAGACTACTAATTTCAGAAAACATACGATGTACAATTATCATCAGTAGCTCTATAAAGTAAACATACTTCTTCATTTTATACATTTTATATTCTTCATTTTTTTATAATTTTCTTTTACCAAGTAACGAAGGATCTCTAAGGAACGTTTTCGCAAGGTGTGCATTTTTGGTTAGCATAATATATCTACTTAAATTATACTTTGGCACTTCAACTTTTTTTTTAACTATATGCACTTATTTAACATATAAGTAGAAGTCATGGTACTTATAAGGATGATGAACGCTGCATTTCTATATCAAAATGATGTGAACTTCCCTACGTACAACCCATCCCCCTCTGCAGCTTTGCCATCACTGTCGTATTTACGTACTATCTAAGAGAGAAGTTCACTTATCAATATCTCTTCATTCTGTAATGTACGTAGTAGCCTAAACAGTACCGTATTAATATTTGTCTTATATTCTGTTATTTGTTTTGTGAACTGTAATTATCTTTGTGGGAGTTCAGCACGTTCTGTTAAGGTGACAAATATGTGAGGATGGATCGGAAAACTTTATTCAACTTAGCTAATGAGTGGATCTCCGGTAGTTATTAGCGCCATTATTAAATTATAAACATAGATCCCAAAGAAATGTGCTTATATTATATAGACGATAGAAATTAGCACCGTTGTTGCCTGTTTTGCACTGTGACGACCTTACTCTTACTGTTCAGGACATGAAACGGCTTTCCTCGAATCGTTGCAGACTTTACGATGGGTATTTCCATACGGAGAGAGGTGTAGATTAATTAACGTAAACAGGCGTGCTTTTACAATAATAGAGAGAAAATGCGGCAAATAAAAATATTTAAATGGTATAACGTGAGTCTGAACTTCTCCAATTTTTTGAGACATATGAAAATTATCCGTTTCTTTTTCATGTGTTCGGTGTATTATTAAAAATTGGCGTGTATTGTTTCGACGAAGAAATATACCCATTAAATTACTATCTGTTCATCACGAAAGCGTTGTTCAAGCCGACTTCGTCTAAGGACTGGAATGAAGCAAGGGAATGTTAGGTGAGCAACTTATTTAAAAAGTCTATTCAGCTCAAGTACCTATGAAACATATGTCTTAATGTACTGCATTAAGTTAATGTAACCGATTTCTAAATCAAATTAATTAATTAAAGTAATTACATTTAATTAGGTAATTCGAATATTGTGAAGTATTTGAAATGATGTGTCGTTGTGGCCAAATAAAAGTTAATACCTATTATTTTACTAGAATTATTTTAATATGACTAGAAACGTTCTTCCTATGTAAGTATTGGTTACGAATTACACTACCCTGCAAGATTTTGCCCCTGGACAATGAATAGTTGTTTCCGAAGTAATTTTTCTCGCTGAAAAAAACTTCAAGGAATTGCTATAATCTCGGAATTGCTCTATCACGTCAGGTTTTTGAGATATTCTAACCTAAAAGTGCAAAAAACGCATATTTGCGGTTATGTAGCACCGCGAATTTTTTTTTTCAAAAAAACTATGTGTGGGATCTTAAAGTATAAGTCTCCCTCTTTAAAATACCGTCGAGTTTGCTCAAATATCTTTTTTTTGCCAAGATGTCGCATTTTTGAATTTTCATGCGTGATTTTCTCGGTATTCGAAAATTTTATGATAACTTTTTAACACACTAAAGTTTCGTATTATCTAATAAACTGTGAAAAAAAAAACAAAACAAAAAAAAGTGCGACGTAGTCCGCTTCCACCTGGTGCACTTTGGAGAGGGGGGTTTTTTACGGGAGCAACTATTCATTGTCCAGGGGCACAACATTTTCAAAATTTTGCAGGGTAATATTATTGAAGGTGGCTGTGCGCGGTGTTTACAAACAGCACCTGTCAAATTTTCTACTACTAAGTACTAACTATTAGTACCTATTAACTATTAACTGTTTTATGGACAGTGGTTTTTTATTTTTTTTTCAAGACGATTTTTCCCTGCTTTCTAAGACAACTCTGCACCATGTCATTATTCATGAAAGGTAAATTTTGACAAATATGTAATCCTTATTGTCCAGAGTGTTCCATATCATCGTTATAATCAGTTGTCGTTATTTTTAACTTAACATTCATTAAATCTCTAAATATCTATCTATAATCTAATTAACACTTAAACACTTTCAACCACTTAACACCACATTGGCATCATTAGGAGATGATTAAAACCTTTAGTAGAGTTTTAATCATATCCTGATGATGCTAACATGATTGACGAAACGCGTATTGAGTGCAAGAGGTTCCGCGCCAAAGGTTGCAATTCTCTTCTTGTATATATAATCTAACACTTGCAAAAAATGATCAAATGTAAATTTTTCTGTGACAAATGATTGTAATATTTCGTTGTCAGTTTAAACATGTTTTCAAACGTTTGCTAATAGGCGCATAAAACGCCATAAAAGGCGAAAAAAAATGCGCATAAAACTTGATGACGTCAAATCATATAAAATGGATGTAAATTTTGGAGTTCCCCAAGGCTCTAAATTAGACTCGCTTATTTTTATTTTGTTTATCAACGATTTACCAAATCATGTTTCCGCCAACTGCATTGTTCTCTAGGCAGATGTTGTCACATCAGTAAGATTAGATGCTGAGACCGTAAACGCTAACGAATTTACCACGTAATTTAGGAGAAACTCAATGTTAATGCTAAAAAAATAATGATTATGAATTTATTTTTAATATTAATGATATATTTTAATAACTTTAATAAAAAATAACTAATTGTTCATTAAATGTTAAAGTGAACGAAATACTAATACAAATCTCTATAAAACTTCTAGGTAGGTATATGCTGATCCCAACCATAAAACTCAGATTGACCATGTTTGTTATAAGATCAGTAGCAGTTATTATGCAAGATTTCATTTAAAAGATTATTTGGACATAAAAAGTTTAGTGAGAAGTATAATACTATGCTGATGTACATAATTTCAATATTTTTAAAACATTAAATTGAATACGAATAATGATAAGTATTAAGTATTACGATTTTTTTCTGGTTATTTTAGTCATTCTATGTGATAAATGAGGAATAACGCATACATAACATCATGCTTCTTAAACTTCCGTAGTGAATACTTTGTTCCAAATTTAACAAAACAAAATTGTCAGCAGTGATTTCGAAAAAAGTTAGGATATTTACATGTAAAATAGACAACGACATACCTAGGTCAGTTTCGCATAAATTATAGAAAGATAGATACCTTAGTTGTAGGTGCAGTACTACACCTACATATTTTCCACTAATGAAAAATAAGAATCTTAAAGCAGTCCGCCGCTTCATATGCATGAAATTGTTCGTTGTTAATTTTTCTCTTATATTCAATTACAAAATTAAAAATGTAACTAAAACCTCAACTTGTTAAACTGAAATTACTTCTAAAATTATAACCATAGGACCTAGAACATAGATATAATAAATATTACATAGATAGTAATTCAGATATTAGATATATAAATTAAATATTTTCACCAATATTATTATAAATAGAAGTATTATCACTTCTGAGAAAAAAATGTGTAAATATGATCTGTTTTCCTGTTTTTCTTGTTGAAAACGACTAATGACTTACAATGAGTAGCCTAGAGAACTATTCTGTGGTATTTACACCAAATGGAACATGAGGTTTGGGGCTCTGAGCTGCTACTAGCTGTTTATTAACGATTTTTGTAAAAAAAAACATACTTTCAATTCATAGAACCTTCCAGGTTTTTCATAGAAAGAGAAAAATATATGGGTAATTAGTTGACATGGAATTATAAGTTGTACTATTTTCGATAAGTCAACTCAACTTTTTAAATATTTCTAAATCACTTACTTTAGGCATTAGTGCCCAAAAAACCATTTAGTTTTTATGTATAAAGAAAAACGGTTATAGAAAATAAATGATATGCAATTTGTGTGTAAAATACTTTTTTACTAAAATTTTAAAGTATTAAAACAATATCACGTAAATGTAAAAAAAGTATTTAAAATTAATTAAGAAAGACAATAACTCATAGCCAACATATACATATGTAAGTAACATCCACGTATGTTACAAAATATTATATATGTCGTAATTGCCATATCTTACGGAGAACTAATTTTATTTTATAATATATTCACTGAAACATATCGAATCTAAACAAATCACTAAAATACATGATGAAACGAAAACGAATTAAGTAACAAATATATTTGTGTATTTCTATAAGAAGTGCTCAATTCTTCTTCCTTTACGCACCAGTGCGTAACAAAATTTTACGCACTAATACACGAAAATTATATTTTAAAAATTGTTACGCTTGCGTAAAGATAGTCCTTTAAGAACGGTTGTAAAAAATTACATTTAAACCACCTTGAATACCGAGAAACTGAAATAATACGTACGTAACTGTCAAACGTATTAAAATTAGTGGGGGCGGAAAGCATCTACTAGAGACCGCCTCTCCTTGCCTACCCCCGACCACGTGTCACGAATGATTTAAGATTTGCTCTCTCGGTACAACATAAAAGTAGACACTGGTGTATTTGTATTTGTATCGTATTAGACGGAATTATCCAGATTCTTTCTAAAAACGAATCGCGTGCGTCATTCAAAGCAGCTGTCATTTTTCGCCACGTGATTACGTATTTACATTATGTACGCAAGCATAATATAATTTTTTCCTGGCTTACCTGTTGATTTCAGCCGCCTACACGAGGTCTTTACAGTTCTGCGACATGACTTCTGAGTGAATAAACAAACTTTAACAGAGTTACACTTTTCAGAAACAGAACAAATCATGTGCACAAATCAAACACGTCAATTTAATGTTTAGCACTTAAGGATCGGTCTCATCACCATAAATTCTTTATGTCACTAGTGTGAATTGTTTATTTTTACAGGAAAAATGTAAACAAACGAAACTGAACCACTCTGCCTCATATTATTAAACGATTAACCACTGATAGAGTACCCTTTAGGAAGTGATATACATGCACAAGATAACACAGGCGGTGGGGGCGACAGCACCGAAGGGGTAAGAAGGTTCCCGCTGTGTCTGTTTATGAGGTTCATTCATAAATTTAGAGTCAATGCTTCGCGTGCTGTCCCGAAGAACTCGCTTCTTACACTGATCATATACACATGAAGGTAAGATTTGTCCGGTGGGGGGACACCACATAAGCATACCCAGGTAGATCAGGCCGTCAGGCAGGTCTACGGTGGTCCACCGGAGTTCCTCTAGAGTCTGCTGGCGATGCTTCTCACCAGCTTCCCTATTGTTTGATGAATCTTCGACGAGTTAACCGATAAATTATTTATGGGAAATCTATGCGAAGATAAAAATAACCGTCTCTAAATAAAATTCAGCTGAACAGTCCAGGTATTCGGCGTAACTGAATTTATAACGGGAATGAACAGGGTTTTTGTTTATATTTTGATATCTGTAGGATATTTTATTTAACGAGGAAAAAACTTCTTTAGTATGTTCCTTTATTCTTTTTATAAAGATTATAAACACAAATTGCAAACAACTATAGAATTTTCAAATTTCTTCTTATTTGTAATGCACAGTTTTTAAATAAGTAATATATTCCATAATTTTGATAAGCAAATTTTAAACTACTAGATATGTATATAGATTCCTAATATTTTATTAATATATAAGGTAGTTGTCACATTTACATCATGAGATTATTGAATATTTGAAGAATACCCAATGCATGCGATTGTAATAAAAAATATATAATAATAATAAAAATAATAATAAATCACACCACAGAAATTGACATTCTCCTTCT
The DNA here is from genome assembly GCA_029963805.1 of Aromia moschata. Classification (NCBI taxonomy): domain Eukaryota; kingdom Metazoa; phylum Arthropoda; class Insecta; order Coleoptera; family Cerambycidae; genus Aromia; species Aromia moschata. The sequence goes on along the minus strand of JAPWTK010000309.1, from coordinate 40,657 downwards.
AAGAGTTATTACAACTGTGCAGAGGGAGAATACACATGAAAAAGACGTAAGACACACAACCAAACCCTGTGACAGGTGCCAAGTGCCACAGGCGGGATTCGAACCCGCGCGGATAATAGCTCTCGGAGTAATCGCCATCTTCTCACCTGGCACTTTACCCACTGAACTATCGCCGCGGTCATTATGTTAAATGTATGCATAACGTAAGTTATTGAAAATCAGTACATTAGTAAACATAATAACTAAATCAAATTATGTAAAATAATAGTATAACAGATTAGTTCTCAGATTTTGATTAAGTACTATTTTTTGATAAGTTATCATTTTAAGAAGTTTAATACGAAATATTGAGCTAAGAAATAATTCAGATATTAACCAAAATTAATTAAACCAAATTTACCGTTACAATTTCTATAAAGCCCATTTGTTTAATACTTAGTAGATACTAATTAAAGAAATTGAATAAAAGAAAAACTAATTTTAGAAGGTTTTCCTGTATTTAATGTATCTTAATAATTTTGAAATAAAAAAAAGGAATAAAGAAATAATTAAGAACAAATTACCCGTAATTGTTAAAATCCACAAAAACAGTTAATTTCACAAAAAAAAAGAGATTCAAAGCAATATGTGCATTCGTCTACAATATTAAAAGCATGAATGATTTTTTAAATGAATTTGTCATAAAATGGCTTTGTACATCTTATGTTTTTTATATTTACATATGATATAAAAATCTATTCGTTATTTGAAAAGATGAACAAAAAAAGAACGTGAACAAAAAAAATACTGCAAATGGCACTAAAAAATACATCTTGTTACAGTTCAAAATCCGTGCTGCAAAATCGATAATTACCTTAATATAGGTAATTATCGATGTAGATCAAACAATGAATTTTTTTTTAGAAAATCGACTTCTTTTAAAATCGAAAAAAGGGTTATAAAGCGCAGCACGGATTTGGAACGATAATTACCTATACCTATAATTTCGATAATTACTTATATTAAGGTAATTATCGATGTAGTGAAAACAGTGCTCTTTTCAGTTCCATCGGAAAAAAATTTGATTTGTCATTAAAAAAAAATGTTGATAATGTCATAGCCTTCTGACAAATGGACGAAAAACGCAAGATCAGCATCACAATTTATACATATATGTATTTTTTGTTTTTAGTAATTTTTATAATAGTAAAAAAAAACAAAAATGGTGATAATTTTGTCGATTGTATTAACTACTTTACGAAAGTACTACATAGTCATAAATACTTTATACCTTAAAAAAACAAACATATACAAACCATTACATATGGAGTTATAATAAAATAAAATGTAAAACATTATTTTTCTCAAAACCGTTATTTTGGAAAATCACTGCTTTATTCGTGTACACTTCATTTTACGAAAGTATTCAGATACTAAAATACTAAGTAAAATAAAGCAAAAACACAATGTCTGGACCTTTATTTCTTTATCTGTAGTTGTACGTATTTAATAATTTTAGAAATATTTTTTGTCTATAATTTATTTTTAAAATTGAAGCCCAATATATTCTGATGATAACAATTCGGGTAATAATTCTAGGTATAAATATTTATATTTATTTTGAAAGTTTTTGGTCTGCTTGGTTAGACACGATCATGTTTGAAATATCTGAAAATAAAAATGGCTATCGTTTAAGTCTTTACGCAGCGTAAAAAACTAATTATATTACAAAAAAATATGTAGATAAAAAAAACATTAATTCCATTCTAAAACCAATTAGCATTGCAATAGGAGATCATTCGAGAGCGAATAGAAACTAGCGCTTTGTCTCAAGTAGAAACCAAAATATATCTTTTATACCTATTTCATTTATTTTTATAGCATCCGCTTTGGTTCAGGAATTTAGATAGTTTTAATTATAGAGTACGGACAGGTATGCATAAAATACATTTAAAAACTTGACGGTGCACGCAAAACCGTGAATCAGTTGGAAGAAAGTGACAACTTGGTTAAAATACATGATTTTCAAACACCATGTTTTTGAATATCTTAAAAAAATAAATAAGATTGTTGATTTCAATAGGTCTAATAAATTAGTTTTGTTGTATAATGAAGTATATTTCCATATTTTAGTATCTCCAACGTTTTTCATAAACTAATGTGTCCTACATTATGATTTGATTGATATTGTACTGGGTGATTAATTTGATATCCGCGACCCTGTATTTTTTTTATTTGCAGTCAAAACTACAGCATACCATATTTATTTATTTGAAAACTCAAAATTTCTATAGATTGGTAATTATTTTAAATAACATCTATAACAACACGCAAAAGAACGACGGAATTCAACTTCTTTTTTTTGTACTTCTCGTAGATAATTTGTTTCTACGTATAGCAGTATAAAGAAACTTTCACTACTATATACTCAACTATATATTCATCTACTATACTCTTCTCGACGCGCGTTTCGCCAACTAAGTTGGCATCTTTAGGAGAAGATTAAAACTAAAGTTGCCAACTTAGTTGGCGAAACGCGCGTCGAGAAAAGTATAGTAGTTCGGTGTTTTGTTGAAAACGTCCGGTTTTTTGTTTCTACGCCGAAGATTCCAGTACCCATTCTGGGATGAAAACATGATATAAAACCAAATTAAGTAATTATTTTATACAGTAAGCGTATAGTTTGCCATGAAAATTGTCATAGAATATAATTCATTTGAAGTAAATGAGGCAGCAACACCAACGTGATTATTTTTAAAGCTACCCAAATATGATATAATAAGGGTTTTTTTTGAGTGCCATTTCACATTATTAAAAAATGGTTTTTGATACAATTTAATAACAGTACTAGTAAAGGTACGATTTCGCAAGGATAATTTGGGACAATTTGTTGACCTGACATGTTTGTTGACCGATAAGTTAGTAAAATTGACAGGTATTTATGTTGTCACTTGTCTGCAGAACAAAATTTATCCTCACCCATATTTAATGACTGGGATTTGGACTGAATTTATTCCGATCAAAGTTAGAAATGGATAAAAATTCTTCCCTTCAAATTTATTTCATATACGGTGTCCAAAATTGGTGATGGATATATCCTGAAACTATTATATTTTAAAAACATTTTACTACATTAATGAGGAAACTATAAGAGACTGGAAGAATTGGTTATATTGGCAAAATTGTCGATAATTTGTTGAGTAACGCAACTTAAGGAATGCCACTATCTTTTTTGATTTGTGGGATCTGCTATAACTTTCCAAATGTATTAAATCCATAACTACTAGTACACTCTTAAGGCAACTTTTTGGGTATATTTCAGTTCTTTATTCAAATTAAGGTTTCAATTTCTGTTTTTCTTATGGCAACTATTGTATTTTTTCCTCAGAAGAAAACCAGATGAATCATAAATATTGTTACGAATATTAATTTTATGTGTTCTGTGTGGCACTTTCCCTGAAAAGATTTTTTATGGGTTTCTATTAGTATGGATGTCGAAACATAGAACCCTTAGTTAGATGAAAGATTTGATATATCGCTAAAAAGTTATCCTAAGAATGAGCATTAGCATTTAAAAAATTTGGAAAACCACATAAGTTATAGCAGATTTTCGAAAATGTATGTTTCCGTTTTTTCCAAAATATTTCACAAATCCAGAAAAATACGTACTCCCTATTACGTAAAAACGTATTTTTTCCTGTTTTATATATGACGTGGTGTGTAAATTAAGTAATGAGACTGATTTTTTAAATCTTTGTATTCGAATAGAATTACAATTTAGTATTGTCTCCTTCAAAATAACTTCCTTGCGAAGCCACACAGCGCTGGAGACGATTCTTATATTCCTTATAGGCGTGCTGGAACTCATATACTGAAATAGTGTTTAGCTGGTCGGTTACAGCCGTTTGAATGTTTTCTATGGTCCCAAAATGACTTCCCTTGAGGTGATTTTTCAATCTCGGGAGGAGAAAAAAGTCACAAGGACTCAAGTCAGGCGAATAAGGAGGCTGAGGACCCACCGGAATGTTTTAACTGGCTAAAAACTCGTTTACTGAAACGGCTGTGTGACAAGGCGCATTGTCGTGATGCAACATCCAGTTGCTCTTTATGTTTGGTCTCACACGTATGACCCTTTTTCAAAAACCTCACTGTAAAAGTGTTGATTTACTGTTTGGCCTTGAGGCACAAATTCTTTGTTGACAATTCCTTGGCTATCAAAAGAGCAAATCAACATGCATTTGATCTTTGACTTGCTCATTCTTGCTTTTTTGGGTCTTGGAGAGCTTGAAGTGTGGCATTCGATGCTTTGGCGCTTAATTTCCGGGTCGTACTCAAACACCCAAGTATCATCACCAGTAATGACAAAAAAAGGCAAGGCCCCTTTCTCTCCTGATGTCCTTTTATTCCTTCGAAACGTTTTTTGGAACCATTTTGCGCAGATTTTTCTTATCCCCAATTTGTTAGTCAAAATCTGATGAACAGTGGTGTGATTCAAATTTAATTCTTCCCCTATAATTCTTGTCGTCAGCCAACGATCTGAACGCACAAGATCCTGTATTCTATCGGCATTTTCATCGGTTCTTGAAGATGAAGGCCTTCCGCTGCGTTGTTCATCTTCAATCGACTCTCTTCCTTCTGAGAATGCCTTACACCACCGAAAAAACTGGGATCTTGAAAAAACACTGTCTCCGTAGGCGTGTTGAAGTTTTGCAAAAGTATTGCAAACCTGATAGCACACCGTTGCTCAAAATTAACATCACTCATTTTTTAAAATGCTCTTGAAAAAAAAACGGTTTATGAGTTCAAACTTATACTGACGGTATGACATGTTAATCTACTGCCCTTCCAAGTCCCGTCGCCGCAGTGTTGCTAGATCAGGCGCTACGTTGCCAGTTTCAATATTTAATTTACACACCTCGTATAGTTTCCAAGATAGCGATACATCCATCACCAGTTCTGAGCACACTGCATATATTTTTAATTTTATTAAATCTATAAAAATAATGTTAATAAAACGACATGGGTAAAACAAATAATTCCTTAAGTTACGATTGTGTGTTTCTTGCCTCTGTCGAGACTTTTTAAAAACTAGGCGATCGAATGAAACGAAAATTACCGCGATGCATGCGAAAACCATAAAGTGGGCATTACCGACGTTAATAATCCGCTTCCACATCTTTCGGGGCTACACGACAGTGCGGAGCGCGATGTTCCGATAGCTGTTGCGCGAGGGCTCTGGACACGCACCGCGTGATTGACTCCACAATGGTCTTAACGCTCATCAGCCCCCGTGAATGTTGAACAATGGCCTGGCGAAGTCATTACGCCACTACGATTGTTGGATAAGACTGATGTAATGCTGACGACTTGAATGATGTTTGTGGCTCGGTCGAATTTAGTGTAATCGAGGGCAAGAGGGTCTCCTCCGCTTACACGTTGGATTTTATTCAAGAGGCGGACTGAATGCTGAGCTTCAGGAGTTACTGAGCTAACTTTACCTAATACTTTCGTCATGGGTTAACTGTAATAATAAATGTGACAAACAGTGCCAGAATGCAGGAGTGTCTTGGGGGCAATTGGTTACTATTTTTCAACACTCTCAAGAGGTTAAATCAACAATCCATTTGGTATTATCATAATCATACAATATCGTGTGCCAGTATTATAATATATGTATGTACATGATGATCGAATTATCATAGAAAGTGAGTTTTTCTCACATACGGCTGAGAGAAATAAATTTTTGTGAAAGGTAAATCACTTTTACTTACCTTCACTCAAAATTAAGGCAAGAATAAAAAATATGTCTTATGACGCTAAGGGTCGCGACGCTTTGAAAAAAAAATAGCAATATATCTTTTTTTACTTTATCATTATACAAGTATAATAATTATGTGTTATTTTTCTATTTAACATTGTTATGGTCGATAGAAGTTTCTGGCTTTAGTAAAGGGAAGTAAATTTATATACTCCTTACAGATCTTATATTCACTTAGCCAGCAATTTACGAGAAAAACAGATAGTGCTCTCAACAATAATTTTGAGTGAAGGTGAGAACAGTAATTTACCTTTCACAATAATTAATTTATATCAGCCGTTTCTGAGAAAAAACTCAAATCCTATGATAAATTGATCACCCTGTACATGTTAGTCTAATTATGTCTGACTGTCTGTTACCTTTTTGTGTGAACACGATAACGCGTTAAAATACTTATGAACTTGAAACTTGGAACACTAACGTACCATGACGAGGTCTGGAACTAGTTAGATTTTGAACTTAATCAATTAAGGGATTGGAGCATAAAATTGAGGGGTACAGATGCAAAACTCGCATTAACCATAATTTTTCGAAATAGAGTTAGTGGCGCTATCTTGTTCATCGTGTTGAACTACACCATTTTAAATCTTAAAAGTGGCTATAAAACTCACATTTTCGTATTTATTTTAAATTGTGTAATTTGTGAATTGTTTCAAAACTCGCATTCTTCCTAGGAGAATGTTAGAACTTTTTACTGTCAACATTTTTGTACTTTACAATTTTAGGTTCATTATAAAAATATTTTACTTCGTCAGTCAATGATGATAATAAAACCGTATTCTAACTATTTTGTGCAGTTTTTTATTTTGATTATGAACTACCATATTACATAATTTTTTTCTTGATATACCATTGAGTTTGTTTCTAAGTTCCTTTTATGAGCTTAACTTCATGAATTTTAGTGTAAAAAATAATATTATGTAGAATAATTTGAAGCAAGACTACCATTATCCAAAAAAAATTGTATCAAACTCACATTATCCAAATTTTAATTTACAGAAGAGAAGCAAATGTAAAGTTCTAATACAAATACCAAAAAAAATTTAGTGCCTTAAGTCACTTAAAAAGTGAGAAACCAGTTATTCCTTCTTCCTGAAAAATGTTAAAAAATGGATAATGTGAGTTTTGCATCTATAGGTATCCCTCAAATGATAAAAATACACTTTTTCCTTGTCTATAGGTAATTCTCAAACGGTGCAAAATATGCATATCCTATTCTTTAAAAAGGATTATATATGGTATATCATCAAGGTCATATCTGCCATAAAGGTCGTAGTGGTAATAAAGGTTACAAGCTCTTAAACTGATTATAAAAGTAATATGGGGCATAAAAATCATATTGGTCATAAATGTAAGAACGGTTATACAGGTCAAATTGGTCATAAAGGTCACACGGGTCGTAAAGGTCATATTGGTCATGTAATAAAATAATAAAGATCATGGTTATATGGGTATTAAAGGTCTTATTTGTCATATATATCATATGGGGCATAACGATCATATTGGTCGTAAAGATCACATGGTTCTTAGAGGTCATAAAGATCATATAGATCATATTAATCATAATGGTCATATTGTTAGGGGTTAAAAATCAAATTTTACCTTTACCACCAAAATGGACTGTGTGACCAATATGACATTTATGACCAATATGATCATAAGTGTCATATTGGTCACACAGTCCATTTTGGTGGTAAAGGTCATATTCGTCATACAGGTCATACAGGTTGTAAAGGTCATATCAGTCATACAGGTCATAAGTGTCATATAGGTCAGAAATATGACATATGTCATAAATGCCTTAACCAAATATCACACTTTTAGAGATGTAGTCTAATTAAATGTGGGAAAATTGCTTGTGGAGGTGGTGATTTCTTAGGCAGCAGTTATGTTTCTCTATTTTGAACTCTTCCAATAAGTTTCTGAATAACCGTCATTACAAATTAAAATCTCACAATTTCGTTCAAATGGCTTAATGTAATTGTCAACTGAGATATCAATAGCTGATGCATATCTTGTTATAGAAGTGTACGTTTTCATGCTGAATTTTGTAGACAAGCAAAGTGGTCATCTATAAACAATCAGTTTAGTTAAATTTAAAAGAATGCCACAGCACCAAAAATTGGGGACAATAATGTTGAAAATAATTTATTTATAAATAACCTAATTAAATATGTATTTATTTCAGTTACCTACGTACCTTGCGTCCCTTGCTCTTAATACATAGATACGAAAACTATGAGTAGGTGTAAATATTTATATAGTTGGTGAATAGTGACGTAATGTGATGTAATGTCATACCACAAATAGGTCCCGAAACTTACGTCGCCGTCCATTTTCATCACTTTTAAGATTTATTAAGATCAAGGAAAACTGTCGGCATAGTTTCATAGTTTTGTCGTCATACTTTTAGTCACGGAGAATGTTAAGTTAAACAAGACTTATTAATTGACGTAAATAAATGTCCTTTTTGAGTGTATAGAATGTACAGTTTGTACAGTGAAGAATAGAAGTATAGTAGAACAGAGTAGAGTCAAAATAAAAGTGAATTTGAAATCAAGTCGTAACTCAAACCTTTCCGAAATGTATCTACCTGTCTCACCTCACACAAAAACATAATAACACGGTCACACATTTCGAACCATTTTTGAGGGTTTCTTTACACAAAATCGAAACCTTAAGGGCTTGAGGGTGCTTATATGTTGGTCGCTGACTTTAGTCCGCGCGTTTAATTACCGCGTTAACTTTTTTCGACGCGTTTGACCGAGTATATTGTTGTAAGTTTAGGCTGTTTGTCGAAGAGTGACGCCTCGTTGACTGTTTCAATGATGTTTGCGGGACCGTGACGTCGATTTTAACTGGTCTTTATCTTCGGCGCGCTTCAGGTGAAGCATCCAGGGATGTTTAAACACCGGACTATGCGCTGCGGTTACGGGACGTTTTCAAATTGAGCACCGCTAGTATACCGAACTACGTAAACACGGTTAGCGAAAAACTTACGTAAAAAACGACGTAACTTTTTCGTAATGTAATTAATATTCAATAGTGGTGCAAATAATCTAATACTTATTACACTATTATTTCTATAAATTGCTACGATATTTATTATGATACCTAAAGAGGTTTAGAAGACACTAGGTACTTTTCTCCTGACAAAAATATCCGAAAGAAATATATTTTACGGTACCACATGGGCTAAAATATTTTTATGTCGAATTATAAAGAAATTGGAAAGAAGAATAATGTAGGTATTTTTCGAAAGCTATTACTTTTAGTTTCAAGAACAGTTTCAGTGAATAATTTTTACATTTTCAATAATCACTTGGTGAACTTGAATTCCGAACATGAAAAAATATAGAGATGAAGTTCAGAGGCAAAAGGAATGCAAAGGCAATTTGATGAAATTGGCTATAGCTCAAGCTGTGAGCAAGCTCTATGTTCTGATCATGAGATCGTCAGTTGCATGCTGATATACTAAGTAGTGTGCTATAGATCTATACAGGATTGGCACGTGTTGACTTAGGTATAGTAAATATTACCAGGTAAAAAAAAATATATATGCAAGAAAATGCGTTGGGTCTTGGGCACTATCGGATCGTCGGAATCACTGATCTGTATACTAATAGATAGGCAGTAGAATTAACCCAGTCCTTCTCGACGAATTTGAACAGCAGCCATTTTGTAAGTTTATTAGTAACGCGGGCGGGGCTTTATGTGCAGAAACTCTGTCGTGTAAATGTGTAGAAAATCGTATCCCTCATATTGTTGCAAATCCACATGAGAAATGCCAAAATGCGGTGTTGCCAAGTTCACTTTTTCAGTAGACCTCCTAAAGATGGACAAGACACTAATCTTAATCGCAGATTAAGATTACTTCGTTCCATCAGTGATGATAAGTTACTTAAGTTAGTGTGACAGTGTTAGTGTTAGTGAGTTAAGTTAATGTGACATTATCAATTAATTATTATTATGATGATATGACATTATCAACTAAATTAAGAACAAGGTCCTACTATAAAATGCGTGTCGCTCCTGATGGTAAATTCTATACCGAAATATCTATAGACAGTATATCAGTTGATTTTGCTTTGCATTCATTAAATATTATTTATCAAGGCTCGGATATAATCAAGACATGTGAATAAAAAAGGAATAATGAATATATGTACATATATGTAAATATTAGCAGAAAAAAAATGGTGAAGGAAGAGACTCATTTATAGCAAACTAATATTGATAAAACACTGATTGAGGATCCTACTTTGACCTCTTGTATTCTCTAATGCATGCAAAGTCGGAAAATCTGTATTTTCTTATTACTCTCCAAAAATGCTGCCCACTATATGACCTAGTTTAGGACAGTTATTTGTTTACACTTTATTGGATTTTTTTGTTACAAATGATTTTGTTACAAAACGATTTTTTTTCCATAGTCAACTTAAAGTCTCGATCACAGCCGTCTTGAGAATAAGCCACGATGAAAACATGGCAACGTCGCGCCACAGCTAAGTTGTAGTCCTGTTGAAACCAAACCGACCGCGACGATTTTAATTTGTGTTCATCTCGGCGCCTTTGCCGAGGCGTTTGAAGTAGATCAAATTTATTTTCTACATAATAATAGTTATATTTACTTTTCAAATACGTCATATATAGTTTTCTCTGCTTGGTCAATTAAATATAACAATATTGTATGTAAAAACCACACGTGAATCTACATAAAAACATGTAATATTCAATTGTTCAGCAAAACCAACAGGAAGGTGCAGAGCTAACACAAGCCCTTTAATAACATGAAGTATTTATTACATATTGCTTACCTAATCAATGTAGGTACTATCGTGTAGGAAAGAAATGATAAATATCTGATTAAATTGGCACGCGTATTTTTTCAAGGAAAATGGAAAATAAAAAGATAGAGGAAAGGATAAAACTTAGGATAGAATAGAAAATAATAAGCTAGATTAGGAACAAAAAAATTAACAAAAATCTAATTAAATAAAAATTAACAGAAAAACAAATATAAACCACCAAACTTTGAACCATGTTAACTACATCTAGTGTTATAGAGACCATTTCTTTTCCTGTTACATTTAATACTGGTAATAACTAAAGCCAGCAGATCCGGGCGGCAGGCCATAATCGAATGCGTCATAATACTTACTACTTGTATGTGCAAAAATAAAATTCATGAAAACAATAAACTGTTGCAATTTATAAAGAGATGGGTTAAACTTACCTTGTTGTTTACATTGAGATGTGCGAAAACTTTGTGGGCCGCCGCGCTGTTTAGCCGGTTTTTACTAAAACCGGCTAAACATCGCGGTTTACAATTGTAAAGTTATTACTATAACTTTACAATTTCAGAGAAATTTCCAAATGCTGAACAAATCATGAAAGATAATATTGTTTTGGAGAATTCTACATTCTCCTTATTGGAGGCAGTCCCAATTATATTCTTTGCCCGATAGTCCAATATAGAATTGATATATCGATTCTATATTGGATTGATTCTATATGGATTATTTAATTGATATATCGATTCTACATTCTATTCATCGATTAAAAGAACAACTATTTTGTCAGTCTGCAAGTGAGGCAGCCATATTACTTAGAAAATATTTTTCGTTTTAATTTAGTCATTTGTATTATTTGATCTACAATAATAGCTAACTGCTTAGAATATAAAAATGTTTCATCTTTTTTAGTTAAATCTACGGCCTGTTGTAAATAAGCGAATGCTTGTTGCAACATATTTTGAACGGAATTTGTTTGGAAAGTGCTTTGATAAGGATATTTATATCTATCTTATAAATTTTGCATTTGAGACCATCGGTTAATTTTCATGTCAAAGTCCAAAATCCATTTTAATTCGTTAAGATTTAGTTGATTGTCGTTCACAAAAATTTTAACAGCGAGGTCATTATTAATTGATATCTGATTTTCGATTTTTACTATTTCAGTATCAAAATTTAATCTATAAAAAATTACTTTGGATGTTAAAATTTTTACATTCCAGCTTTCGGAAATATTTACTTTCTCTGAAAAACAACTCACAAAATTCTGGTAATTTTCAATTACATCTGACTTTTCAAAATTCTCAATTAAAATTTTATGTAGTTGAATTTGGGTCTGACGTCTACATTCTGGATCTTTTCTAACTATTTTCGACTTTTCATTGGACAGATATTTAGGTAAATTTGGAAAAATAGATGGAATGACATCTTTATTTAATCTTAATTTACAGCAATCGTATTAATTGTCCCAGCTAGTAAAAGATGTTTATCAAATTTGATAACTTCATCGGGATCAAAATGTAACTCACATGTTACAGAATGTTTTGACGGTGTCCATTCTTTTCTGGGAATAGCTTTGAGCCATTTTTTCATTAATCCGTCCTCATTGGGGAATCCAAAAACACTTTTTACACCCTCAGTTTTAATAAAATAATTGCTACATCCCGGTACGCAACACCGCTTTGGCATGTTTGTTTACGAATGAAAAAAAAAACACGGCAAACACGCAAAAAATCGATTGTATATCGAATTATCAATGCGCTGCACTATCTATAGATACTACACTTCAATTTACAATCGTCTAAAGTAATTATCACTTTTAAAAAACTCTATTTAACGCGAATAAACAGACAATTTCTTACATTACATACTAGGGTAGGAAATTGCACCATTACATATTTGCGATACATGTGTAGAAGAGAATAAATTAAAAGACACCAGTAAGGACAGACAAAGACAGTTAGATGCACCAGTGTTTCACGCTTGTGTACTTATTAGAAACGTGGAGGTGGGGAGACACCGCCCATCACCTAACGAACTTGAGTGAGTACTTCTCAGTACTTTTTTCGCAGCGGTGAGGGTGCACATCGACTTAGCTGTATGAAACGAAATTCTTACGTAATTCTGACTTAAAATTATCCCATACACTTAAAAGAAGTGTACGAACATAATTGTATTTATTTTCAAATTTTTGTATTCCTTAACTAACCGGTCTGCAAGAAAATAAAATTGAAGTTCTATAAAAAATAAAAAGATATAAATATAAATCAACTCAGTTATAAGACGAAAGAAAGAAAAAATGCCTATTGAATAAGTGGTTCAAAATGTCGCCCCTTTGTTCTTCGCAAAACCCTGGTCTATCGCAAAACTCAGTTCTTACGCGTTCTAACATTTCTTAAGCGTAACAATTTAGGACTTGTTACAATTCTGGCCCGTAAATCATTTAAATTTCGTGGTCTTTCATGTTCATGTCCGTAAACAGTTTGTTTTATTTGTTAAATATTTGTTTATATTTAAGGAACCGTTTATAAAAAATGGCCCAACGATGGAATCGCCTAAAATACCAACTGCGTACGCAAGGAATACTCAAGTGTTTTTTCCGTAGACCAATAACGATATAATAATTCAATTCACACGTGCGCATTATAATTTATGGGCGGGGCGTCCCGCCTACATATTTTATTGCTACCCTATCACGAAAGACAGAGAATAACGCCCATAGAGTTTTAAAATGACATGTTAGTCTGGCAACTATGAATATAATAATTATCTGTCAGTTCCTCTATCTGTCAGAGTTTATTCTTTTCTTATTTATTAATGCTCGGCTTTGAAATCTTGCACTTTCCTATAGTGTATAACGCCGCCACGTTTTATGTAGACTGTCGGACCCCATTCGGCGTTGCCATTTTCTTATAGCGTGGCTTGTTCTCAAGACGGCTGTGTCTCAACGCTCGATTTAAAATCTTATTTTAAACCTGGATCCGCCCTGCCTTCTGTCTCGGAGGTCCTACCACCGACTCCATTAACACTGGTGTCTTGTGCCCCCGCGGCAAGGACGGAGTTGACCGCGCCGATAATTAGATATAGTGTCCTCTCATTAGCTTATTGATTGCTCCATTGTCTCTGAAATATGCGCTGAGAACGCTGGAACCCCTTAAATTTCACAACTTAGTTATCTAGACAATAATGGACAAAGGTTTGGAAGGACTGGCGATGAGTAACGGGGGGGAACGGCGAAACCGCGCTCTCCGCTGCAACACAATAAGTGACTTGATTATACTCTCCAATCGAATTATTGACGAGCACTTCACTTTAACACAATACAGTCTTGTTTTGCTGCGTGCGATGGATTAGAGCAAAATCATATGTTAAGTTACTTTCTCCCTACGACAAATGTAGAAAGCCACTTTTTGTTTTGCATCTCATTTTTTGAATTTATAGTAATATAAATTAGGGTAAAAGTTCGCGTCAGGTAAAAGTACTCATTGCTTACATTTAAAACTGATTTAAACTGCTGAATACGTATCTCCAGTAGGTAGTATACTGGACGTCCCAGATTAATTTAAACAAGCTATACCCGTTAACGTCCAAGAGAACGCAATTTTTAGTTCTTCTTCGAGCTCTGTTTTCAACAGTAAAAAGACAGAAAATTGCCACCAAACCCATGTACTTCAGTATTTTTGGGTGTGCTCTTTCGATTTCCGGGGTCAAATTTTGGTTTCTGATCCTCACAAAAAAAAAATATGGCGAAATTTCAAGGACATTTTTTTTCCATCTTTTTTTTTCGAGCCGATAGAGATTTAGAATTAGATTTCCATTGTGATCAGAGGTGACCTAGATAGTTGAATAAGACAAGATTTTTTTTCGTACCTCGTGTCAACTTAACCTCTCCAAAATGACGAAATCACGTGAAATTTTATGAAATACTCTTATTTCCGGGACGGATCAAATAATATATCTCATCTGATACAGAATTTTATGTTGAAATGAATATACCTGAATGTGTTTTATCAATATCAATATTCACAATAACGATGAATCCAATAGGGCGGTCAGGTAACTGAAAAAATGATTTTTTTCGTAAAAATAAGTAAGAGCATCTCCGAAATTATTGATTCCTGATATTTTCCCATGTCTCGATCACCTGTTGATTCAGACCCGGTGACGAGTGATTTAAATTCAAGATGGTGGATTCAATATGGAGGGTACGATATCAAAAATATCAAAATTAGTTAATGAAAAAAATATTGTCGTATTCTGCATAAATTTGTAAATGAAAGTATTCCCAGCAATTTTTATGCTGAGTTGCTTTTGAGGAAAAAGTTCATGAAATCTTGGATTTGAATGTACCATCTTTCTATCATTCACTCAACGATCTTTTATCGCAACTACTGAACATTGGCTGTAGGAACAGGCATCTATCAACGTTTCTGTAGAAACCATTTTTTGACATTCAATGTCTTTATTATGGGATTGCCCCTGGAAAATATTGCGATCTGCGTCATGGTTTTGCGTCACGTCACGCTTGGTAAAGATGGTTTGCCTAACCTGAAGGGGCAAAATCTGGGGTAGGGAAAACTCTATCGAGCATCATGTATGTGACGCATGACGTCATGGGTCTTGATGGTTTGCCTCTTGGGTCCTCTTTCTGGGTTTCTATTCCACTCTTAGCGTGACTCAGGGACAGCTTTTCTAAATATTTTCCTCATAAACAACTCACTCGGCATAAAAATTGCTGAGAGTACTTCATTCACAAATTTATGCAGAATACCACTGCATTTTTTGCATCAACCAATTTTGATTAACATTTTTGATATCGTACCCGCCATACAGGTATTGAATCTCCCATCCTGAATCTTATTCATTCATTACCGGGTTTGAATCCACAGGTGATCAAGACATGGGAAAACACAAGGAATCAAGAATTTCAAAGGTCTTGTTTATTTTTACGAAAAAGTCATCATTTTTTTCAGTTACCTGACCGCCATATTGGATTCATCGTTATTGTGAACATTATTTGATCCGCCCCGAAAAAAATCCAAGAGAAATCCGTATTTCACAAAATTTCATATTGTTTCGTCATTTTGTAAGAGTTAGGTTTACTCGAGGGACGAAAAAAATCTTATTTCAACTATCTAGATCACTACTGATCACAATAGGAATGTAATTCTAAAGCTCGAAGAAGCTATTGGCTCGAAAAAAAATGATGAAAAAAAATGTTCTCGAATTTTACGTACTTTTCAATTTTAAAGCCGTCATACTTTTTTTCTGAGGATCGGAAACCAATATTTGACCCCGGAAATCAAAAGAGGACATCTAAAAATACTGAGGTAGGTACATTGGATTGGTGGGAATATTCTTCCTTTTTACTATTGAAAACAGAGCTCGAAAAAAACAGCTAAAAATTGAGTTCTCTTGGGCGTTAACGGGTTAAGACTGGGACGTGATTTTTACAAAAAAAAAAATCTTTGTTTTTGTTTGGTTTGAAGTTTTTTTTTTGTATTCTAACTCTCCATTTGGGTAGAGTAATATCCCCCTAAAATATGATGACTTTTTAACCACAGTTTCTAGATATCTTTGTTAATTATCATTCTTCTAACAATTGGTCTTAATTAGTTTGGAAAAAATATAACAGAGTTTATAACGATGCAATAAAAATGTTGCGTTAACAAATTAACGACTGTCGAAGAGAATGACTAGTAATTTTACGGTCACTATTGTTAAAGGAATTTTACAAAACATCATAATTTTTCATCCTGTTGTTACAAATAGCTTGTCAATACCGCCTTTGTTAGCATCATATAAATTATAGTGTGATGTTGAATCTAGCAGTTACTATTGCCAGCACACGTTAACAATATAGTAATTACAAGGCAAATTCGTTAGAGATACTTAATTACTGATATATTAATTATTGTTCCTGTATGTTTCATTAGTGTAACAGACAGTTGGAATTAGCACCACTATATTTTCTTTAACAATGGATTGTATTTCATTAACATTAGAGTTTTTAAAGCGAGGTAAACTTTTTTTATAATTGGCTTACACAGTAACCAATTGTGCCATAAATTAACAACTTTCTAAATGAACATCTATAAATTTCGTACATAACAATATGTTCCCGTAGCCATTTAAATATTATTGTTGTTACATAATTTATTGGAAACAGACGGCAACGTTTCTATCGTTAACTTACTTTGATGATATTAAGCGGAGCGTGCTATAGCGTAAAAACTAAGAATTCAAAATTTAATTCTTACAAAACGCAAATCTCTTCAAGGAAATTGTCTTACATTCTCTCCTAATCAGATCCAGATTTCTTTAAACGCGCAGCGCAGTCTTCCGCTAACTTGATAGGTAATGGTCGACAGCAGTCTATGTGACACACATAAACATGAAATAAAAGTTTATAGTTATAGAAAAAACTGTAATAAAACCAAATGCAATAACATTTAATAATACTAATACTAAAAATACAGATTAACAGAACATAACAGATTAACAGAAATTGAGATTAGGAATAATCTCTCTTTGCGATGCTACCACCTGATGTGTCAAATCGTTAACGAAAATGTTGCTTAATTGTATTAGTGACCCTGTCTCTCGCTGATCACAATATCCCTTGTCCGCTTACTCGCACTTGAAGTTGCTTAAATACAATATGAATGGGGTAATGGAAGGGTGAGGAATGGGCAATGAATAAAATAATGAAAGAAGAAACGTAGAACTGAACAAACAGTGAGCTAGGAGATGAAAATATAGAGAAACGAAGAAATAAGGAAAGGATACATGTTTAAGTAACACCTTGGTGTTGCTTATGCAACACAAATTTTTACTGCTTATTAAAAAAATATTGCTAATTAAACAAATATTCTGATTTTGTCGTCGAGGTTCGCGAACTCAAGCGACAACTACAAACAGGGGAGTTGAAAATATAAACTGTTGCAATGGGAAAGATCTTAAGATTTCAGTTTAGTTCATACGTCTCACAACCAAAAGTTTCACTTTTCAATCGACCGTGGACAACTTTTTCGTTCTAATGGAACTTAACAGCGTGGTGACGGCCAAAAAGCAAAATGATAAATATGAGTACAAAAAAGACAGTATGGTCTGGAACCCTTGAATACATAAACTCCAAATGAAATTGTTGGTGGTGAGTTACATCTCCAATTTGATTTGGAGTTTATGTACTCATTGGTTATATACCAGACTGCCATTCATTTTCACTTTCTCGCCGTCACCACGCTGGTGAGTTCCATTGGAACGAAATTGCTATCCTCGGTTGATTGAAAATCGAAACTTCTGGTTATAAATAATACCCCTTGATGTACAATAATTCAAGAATCACTTTTACTTTCATTTAGTACCCGTTCGTATTTTTATATTACGCAAGAAAAACATCTAAAACTCATTGTCAAAACATCGCCGATTAGCGCCTTCACAAGTCATGCTGCGTTTACAACCCTGTCTATTGTTGAAAGAGCTTTAGAGCGGTAGCATTTCCGATGATCTCGCAGGCGTTGGCGATTAGCCCTAAACAAATGCAAGTCATGGCGTTGAACAAAGTAAGCCGTGGCGTACGCTCAGACCCACGGGCGACAAACCACAACGAGCTGATATTATAAATGTCGGTCTTATTAGTTATTACTGCGTATTATAATGCTACCGTATTTAATTTATGGTAATAATTAAATGGATATCTGGAACGCGTCCTATAAATCTCCAAATATACATTATGAATGAATAAATTACCACCTGCACATAATTACTTTCAAAGTAAATTAAGAGCTATTGTTGATTTAATTATAATGTATTCAGTGTAATATGAAGTTTAGTAGAGTCGCCTCTAGCGCGTTAGCCTCATTAGTCATATCAAAATAAAAAGAAGGCCACTGAATCCTAGGACCTTCTAAACCATAGAAGGGTCTTGGTCTTTTGTATCCCCTAAAAAATATTAGTATGATAACGGTAAGAAATGACGCTCGTCGTATCAAATCTCTTGATCAGTTAGAATAATTGAAACTGGAAGAAGTTGCAAAAATTGACTTGAAGGGGAGATAAACTTGAAGCGCTTGTATGAAGAGATTGGCTAAGTAGTTCATTTTGAACATATGCAATAATTTATAAAAAATAGAATTACTAGTTGTATAAGTAAATCAATATTGGCTGGTAGTAAGGATTACAGAAATGATAAAGACGCCATACTGATTTGTAAATTTTACATTATTGAATCGAAGGTTGGAAAGCAACTCTATTTTATATATACACTCATAAATATCTCACTATTAATAGTTAAACTAGTTCGAATCGAAATCTTAAATAAAAATGAATTCGGTAAAATTAATTGGAATTTAATAGCAGAACCGTCCTGTAGCTAATCTTTCAGTCAGCTAGTCAGATAAAGTTGAAATGAAAAGACTGGGGAAACATACTCCAGACTTTTTTATTAAAACGTCTTTTAAGGAGTTTGATGACCGAGGTACGGGGTAAGGGGGTAACTCCTATCTCTTCCATGTATAAGAAATCAGGGTTCCAACTTGCAAAAGTGAAATGTTGATATCATATTTTTTTTAATTTAAAATGGAACTCTCTGTGCAGTATGTTTGTAATGCACGATAAATTAATAATTCATTAAAAAAAAAAAAAAAAAAAAAAAAAAAAACTGGACGTTTTCCACGAAACACCGAACTACTACACTTTCTCGACGCTTACGCCAACCAAGTTGGCATCTTCAGGAGAAGATTAAAACTGAACCCACTCCAGGATAATAATTCATTATTATATACCAAGTTTGGACAATGAAATAATTTATTGACCGCGGTTTTAAAAGTCGATTTATAGTCGGAAAGTACGGCAACGCTGAACGGTTTGAAAGGGTTGCTTTCAGCAGTTGGCTAGGCTACTCGGCGAAAATTGTTGACAGAAAGTAATTCTAACCTCAAAAAGTTTGTGGGTAATGGTTCGGCCAAGCGGAAATTTTGATAAATCAAATGAGAAATCTGATAGATTACGTAGGAGAGGTCTTTTTATTTCGGCAAAACAATTATGGAGAGTGCAATGTGGCGTTGAGGCAGAGAAGAAACGCAAAAAGGAACAATTAGGAGACGCGGCGTTGCCGCGTCGACAGAGCGCAAGCCCGATTGCGTGGAACACTGAACATTAGGTAAATTGATAATTGCGTGCAACACAGCTGGTCAATCATGTCCATGTAAATCTATATTCTTCCTAGACGTTATTGCTATGCGTGTCCAAAGTTTCAGATATTTCTAATTATTCAAAACGTAGTTTTTATCAAAATCAATAGCTACGTCCATAAGAGAGCTCATGTTAAATTTCTGTTTAGATTATTTTTTATTCGCAGACTAGATGGTGAAAAAATCCCAAACAATTGAAGATAATTTTATTACTTGAAGAATATATATCAACAATTTCATCAACTTTTAATTATTTGTGCAATTCCAGACGAACCTCCTTAAAAGACGCTTCTTGTAAAATTTTGACAATGTTTAGTTCCTTCCATCATCATCCATCGTCTTTCATCATCGTCATCTCGAATCATCCTGTTGACTTTCTCATCTAGTAAGGCAATACTATAAATATCCTTTAGAGCCCTAAAATATGCAATTTTCAGATTGGATTTTCAAAAATTAAAAATTTTGCGCCATATTTCTCATAAGTACATGTTACTATGTACATATGTACGTACATACTTTTACATTGCATTTTTTGTTTCATTTTGCTTCATTTTGTTTCATGCATTTTGAGCGTTTCAGAGGAATTTATAATACATGTTATAAATTCGCATAAAGTATATTTTGTAGGTTACAATTCAGTATTCACCGATCCGTCCGACCTACAAATATTGTAGACAAGTAAATGAAATATTCTGGAGGAGTTATAAATTAAATAATCGTTATGAACAAAGCCGGCAGATCCGGGCGGCGGGCCATAATCGGACGCGTCATACTACTTACTACTTGTATGTGCAAAAACAAAATTCATGAAAACAATAAACTGTTGCAATTTAGAAAGAGATGTGTTAAACTTACCCTCTTATTTACGTTGAGATGTGTGAAAACTTTGTGGGCCGTCGCGCTGTTTAGCCGGCTTTAGTTATGAATTACAAATAAGGGACATTTACTAGAGAATAAAACCGTTTTTTTTTTTCAGTAACTGAATTCACAAATAACAAACCTAGAATTGTTATACTGTGTTCGAACTTAGTAGTTTTATTAACTTTGTCTTTTAATATTTCTACTAACAATAAGAAACAGTATATATTATACTGTGAAAAATTAGAGAGCAAAAAATTTCATGTTATTGAATTCATGTCGTTCTTAACAAACGTTCGGAATAATTATGAAGATAACACAGCCACACAAAAAAAGTTTCTGACCTGGAGGTCTCACTATATGTACTATATGTTTTTGGGGTCGCTGAATCCGAATCCGGGTCAGTTTCATCCCAGCACGTCTGGATTCGGCCATAACCTCAAAAAACACCCTAACATTTGCTACGTCAGTTAAAACCACAAACCCTATAATACAATAACCAACTGACCCCACAACCTAATAACTCCATAACCCCATAGCCACATAATCACATAACCCCATAACCCCAAAACCCGGTAAAAAAAAAGTTTCTGACGTCGGGGTCTTACTATGTCTACTGTCTGTTTTTGGGGTCGCTAAATCTGCATCCGGGGTCAGTTTTATCCCAGCACGTTAGAGTTCGGCCATAAGCTCAAAAAACACTCTGAAATTCACCATATCCGTAAAACCACAAACCCTATGGCTCTTAATCCTCATGATACTATAATACAATAACCCAATAACCCCACAGCCACATAACCATATAGCCACATAATTACATAACCCTATGACTCGATGCTGTAATCATGTAACGCAATCTCTCACAATGAAACTGATTTTACAGTTCTCAAGCAAATATACACAATAAAAAATTTATAAATAAATAAATCTGTAAATAAATTAATGAATCTGGGAATGCCAGAACTCCGACTGTATATGTACATGCCGTAAACCAACGTAATGTACAACCATTGGGTTATTATGAGGTTTCGGAGCCATAGGGTTTGTGGTTTTAACGGATATAGCAAATTTGAGGGTTTTTTGAGGTTATGGCCGAACCCAGACGTGCTGAGTTGAAACTGACCCCGGATTCGGATTCAGCGACCTCAAAAACACATAGTACACATAGTGAGACCCCCAGGTCAGAAACTTTTTTTTGTGTGTGGCTGTGTAATCATTTTTGTTATGTTTTTATCATTGTTGTTTATTTTTTTAAAAAATGCATATTTTGTTTGTAAATTTTAACATTTGCAATGAATACAAGTTCCCTAACATTAACTGTTATGTCTGTACTGTATGGTAAGTACTTGTAGCAATAAAATCAAACAGAACTGTTTTATAAGAATAACTATTATACAGAATTCTATTCATCAATCTAATGGTTCCATCATAACTAGCGATTGGACATTAGGCTTCTGTTTCTCTAACACGAGGAATGGATTCAAAATGGATGCCAAAATGTTTAAATCAGAAATCTTTGTTTTTCGATAAACTCTTAACGACTTTCAATTATAGTTCACTAATCAATATCTCTGTGGCGGCTCGTGGGGAAAAGCTCAGGTGAGACAGAACTTAAAGAGACAAGAATATTTAGAGCTTTTCTACTTTGTCAATAAAATATATTAATATATGTATATTACATTGAATTGAAGTAGTGAAGAAAAATAGTACTTATAATCACCAGACTTCGTACAAAACGTGGTTTTAACCTTGAACGGCTGTCAAGTAAACATGAATATCTGTTCATCGGATGTCAACTTTATGTTTTATTGGTGACAATTTTTCAGTATATTTGGGTATACGTAGTTTAAAATAATTCGTTTATGTTCGAAAACCTTAATATATTTGGATACAGTGCAATTTTCGTTTAAGTAATACTTATCTGACAAAAAAAGGCACACTGTTGTTCGCCGATAATATTTGGTCTTTGTCTATCATACCAATGCAAATATCCTATGAGCAGAAACTGTTCAGTTCCAGGAACAACCGCGCACGAGCCTCTTGGAAATTATGAATGAAGCAATCCATTCATAAGAGCCGTTCAAGGTAAAAACCATGTTTATCGGAAGTCTGGTAATCACGCACTATCCCCGAATAATACGGTGGTACATCCTGTTGAAACCATATGAAATTACTGAATTAGTTTCTGTTCACGTTGTACGATAATTTGGCGAATTGTTACTACGACAACAAAAAAGACTAGTACAGTGTTTTTAAAATAAGTGCAAATTTTTCGATATTCGGTTGTCTCTAATTTTCAAATAAATCACTTTAGCCCATATGTGGTGTTTTTGGAATTGGCTGTTACTGGACAATAGAAAAGTGGGAAAAAAATAAGGTATTCTACTTAAAAAAAGGTAGATAATGTCATGTACAAAAATGTGACGTCACCGCTACTTCTAATAATTATGGCTTACTATGCAACTGACCTGTTTGAGAATTTTTCCAAAAAATTTTTAGTTCGGAAAATATTGAATTTATTCAAACCTTTACGTTCTCTCTGTACAAGATATGTTTATTAAATCACTACCCTGCATGATTTTGCCTCTGGACAATGAATAGTTGTTTCTGAAGTAACTTTTCCCGGTGAAAACAAATCCGGACATCAGAATTGCTCTATCACGTTAGGTTTTTGAGATATTCTAACCTAAAAATGCAAAAAACACTGTTTTTTGACATGTTTGAGGTTATGTAGCACTGCGATTTTTTTTCCTCTCAAAAAACTATGTATGGGATCTTAAAGTACAAGTCTTCCTCTTTCAAATTTTAAATTTGCTCAAATATCTTTTTTTTTCGCTGATATATCGCATTTTGAAATTTTCATGTTTGTGATTTTCACTATACACTCGATTCCCTCTTAAGTCACCAAATCCGTGCATCACCTTCTCGCTTATCAACGACGTTGCTTTGCGTTAGCAACGTTTAAAAGCAATCATAACCTCAACTTTTTTGTGTTTTTTAGTTGCAAAAAGACATTTTTAGAGATGTACCACAGCACTTGAATGAAAAATGAGCCAGCTGAACGAAAAAAATCAACGTAAGTATATCCAGTTGTGCGTGACAAAGTTCAATTTTCCGTTTGAATGAATATTTTAAAGGTTAATTATTTTAAAAGACAGCTAACCTATTTTAAAGGTTATGTGTCTATATTTAATGTATTACACAATTATTTTTTTTTTTAATAAAAATTGTACATATTGTGACTTAAGAGGGACTCGAGAGTACCTGAAAACTCATTAGGAACACCTATATTTCAAAAGGCTTTTTTTATTAAGAAAAGTAAAAGATATTAAAAAATCAATAACAACTCAATATCTTCTTATGTTAAAAGATCTGCTCGTTTAGAATCTAAGGTCAGACTTTCAAAGAAAATTCAATATGGCCGACTTGACTTGACTAAAGTTACAATAGCGTCTCTGGAACTTTCATGATTTTTTTTGAAAGAATGGCGTCTTTATTTAGAATCTTCTTTATACTAGAAATTTATAGTAACATAAAAATGAAGGTTAATAACAATAATTATATTCCTTGTGGCGGAAGCAATATGGCGACGAAAATGCGAAATTACGATAAAATAAATGAGTATTCGATTGGCCATTCATTTTCTATGTTTTCGAAGTAGCTGAAGTCAAATTTGTTATGTTTTCATTTCTTTTAACGAAAAATTCAGTATTTTGACCATGAAAATTCGGAAAATAAGTAGGATTTTTAAGATATTCTAACCTAAAAGTACAAAAACTTGTTATTGATTTTGAAATATTTTTTACGTTTCTTATTAAAAAAAAAAACAATATCTTGATATACACGTGTCCCTAATGGGTTTTCAGGTATAGAAAACATCACAAACATGAAAATTTCAAAATGCGATATCTCGGCGAAAAGTATTTGAACAAACTCAACGGATCTCTCTGAGCCCGGATTTGTTTTCAGCAGCAAAAAATACTTCGGAAACAACTATTCATTTTCTAGGGGCACATTTTCAAAATTTTGCTAGGTAGTGTAATTAATGTTGATAACTGTGACGCGATAGATAGGCAACTCGTGTAGCAGGTGATAGGGGTTACCT
Source organism: Aromia moschata (assembly GCA_029963805.1). NCBI lineage: Eukaryota > Metazoa > Arthropoda > Insecta > Coleoptera > Cerambycidae > Aromia > Aromia moschata. Next base: position 15,910 of record JAPWTK010000309.1, on the reverse strand, counting down.
CAATTTAATTAGATAGCAGTACTCCTGTCTGCTGTTGCTGTTGTATTAGCTGCATTCTATGTAATAGTTGATATATTTTCATAGTAAAATGTGGCAAACGTGTGAAAGTAATTACTTTTGTGCATTACACTTATGATGCCTACGCCTCTGTGGCGCAAAGAGTTTCTGCCAAGTTCATTAATAATCTATAATAAATAAATAAAAAAAGGTATCCAGAAGTCATAGTGAGTTGATAAACTAAAGCCGTCTCTAGATTAGTAATCTAATATCCAATCTCGAATTATAACTGCAAGTTCGCACAAAATTCAAAACGCTTAACCTGAATTTAGGCGGTAGAAAAAGGCAAACCTGTTGGCACCTCCGGAGCAGCTTTAAAATATAGGGACATTCGAAGTGATGCGTAGCTGGAAGAAGAAGAACGGGCTAATTAATCACGGAATGACGTGCGCATTGTGCGTTTAACCGTATCTGAGTTCGCATCTATAGCGAACTCGTTGCAAACCTGCTGCTATTGTTATTTTTATCGAGTCCCCCTTGCGAAATCGGACGCGATGCAGAATATTTAATGATTCGATCCATTGTCCAGAGCTTGACACTGGATCATCTCCTTCTTTTTGCGCTACGCACCATTGTTTATTTTGTAACGGGAGATATTGTCCGATTGAGAATGTCGCAACACAATGCAAGATGTAGAGGTAGCAACGGTGTCATTACTTTTTTTAACGAATACGCAAGTAGATCTATCGCCAGTTGAATCGCCGAAAGAAATATCTGGGAATTAAATGGAAGTATTCTTCTTAACAGACTGACAAGGAGAGTGTTTTGATGAAGCAGGTTCGGTTCTATTTTGTTTTTTTTTTTTTGAGGGGAAGGGGAATCGAATCCGATCCTAATAATTTTTCGGATTATGCACTATTTGAGGTAAACTGTCCATATACAGTGTTCATCACAAAGTTTTCAATTTTCTTGCCACTGGTATATCGTGAAAAATATGACGGAGACTTGTATTTAAAAGAATGATAGGAACAATGAAATAATCTGATCCGAATATTTACCATGTTTATCGCATTTAATTTATAATTAATATGTTTCATAGTTCAAACTTAGTGCAAAAAAAAACTTGATAAACACTCAATTTTTTTCAGAGCTATTTAAATATGTAAAAATGTAAATGTTTCATTAAAAAAAAACATATGTATTCATATCATACTGTACACTATATACACTATATAAATACACAATATAGCACAGTTGTTTTGAAAACTTTTTTAACTATTTCTATTTTTTCGAATATGGAAAAGGAAAAAAATAAACTCATTATGTTGTCCTGTTTAAAATATGAACATAAATTCGAAAAAACACAAGTAGTTGTTAATGTGTTAAGCACATGTTTACCAATGTTCCTTTTAATTGCACTTTACAAAGAATTTTGCATTTGTCCAATGTAAGTCAGTAAGTTAGTTATGTTTACATATAATAATAATAATAATAATAATAAATTTTATTTGCAGAATGAAAGTTATACAGTTATAGTTTATATTAAATATTAAATAAATTAGTATTCATTACTACAAAAAAGAGATGGCAAGCAGCAAGCTGATTCAATGTGCCATCACTTAGATAACAGTGTCCTAATCACATTCTATGTAGTATGTGACAATAAAAAAGAAAAAAAAAAGAGAGATACAGAATAGCGTAAGTGAAAATTATAGATACAGAATAGAGACGATGAAAATTATTTTATTTTTCTATGTTGAATTTTTATTACTTATATTTCCTCTTGTAAAATATTTTGATATTTTCTCTAAATGTATTCGTTGCAAGATGTCTTAGGAGTGGGGGAACCTGGTTATACAATTTAAATATCATGTAAGAAAACGATCTCTGAAATTTAGCAGTGTGATAGGGGTGGTGAAATATGGCCCCTAAACCGGGTATGTACCGGGTGGGCAAATTTCGATGTTTTTATAGGGTATCTCGGTAACTGTAAGGGGCTATGGAAAAATGAACCCACCTTTCCCGACCTCTTTTTTTCGAGATAAATTCATTGGTGAAAACCAGAATTTGCTATATCTTTTCGTTTTCGAGTTGTAAACGAAAATTGATTTTTTTGAGTTTTCGATTGGTGTCGATAACTCGGTTGTTTGTAAAATTAGAGAAATCTGTTGCACGTTCTACAGGCACTTTTTTAAGTAGAATAGGATTTCCTTAACATATTTTTTATATCTTGTTGTTTTCGAGTTTGGCATAAACTTCTATTTTTTTAAATGGAAACCATAGTTGGCTATGATTTAGCTAAAAAGAGGATTTTTTTCTCTTTACAACGATATATAGTTTGTGGGGTCTATGATGAGTGTTTATGCGGAAACAGTTAAAAATTTTAATTTTTTGTATAGGTTATTACTTTGTTTTTTCTTTGCAGGAAGAGTAAGTTTTGCAATTGTTACAACAATTTTAAAAGTGTATGGAAATTTATCCTGCGAAAAGTAACATAAATACATGTAACAGTCGTTATAAGATGGTATATTAAACTTAAATAACTAATTATGACAATTAGTGACTAATTAATAATTAATTATAACATATTCATAACAGAAAGTTTAACACACTTAACAATCAAATTTGTAACAAATAATGTATGTAAAAAATACGATACAATATATTTTACAAAAACAAAACTAGACAGATTAAAAAAAAAATACGAGCATGATTATTTACCTAAAGTTTTCAAATTGTCGTCGTGTTGCGAGCACGTTCACATCGCTTTGAAACACTTTTTGTTGCATTATAGATGTGAATATTTGAAACGGAATTCAGACAGTCTATAAGATTTTCTCTCAGTTGAACCAGTGTTTATTTGTCTTTTTGTATAAATTGTCTTTAATGGTTCCCCAAAAAAGAAATCTAACGGTGAGAGATCTGGCGACCGAGGAGGCCACTTTACTGGCCCATTGTTCCCTATCCATTTTCCCCAAAATTAGTATTTAATAATTCCGAGATTAAATTAGTATTATGGGGTGGTGCCCCGTGTTGAAAAAATACAGTCGTTTTTCGTTAAGGGCAAGTGTTTCTACTTGTGGTGTTTATCATACCGTACCATTTAAATGTCATCATAAAGTTGGTAGCAAAACGAAGGGCACACCACTCCGAAAGTCCTTGTTTGAACATCAACAGTCTAGGTTTTTAGCCAATAGTTTTTGTGTCGGTGAAATTCCGGCATACTTACGTACTTTGTCCAAATTTTTTAATATGGTCTTCTAATTTGTTGTCCAATTGCAGAACCAGTCGGTTGGAGTTGGGGCTGTTTTCTTTGTGGTTAATTTTTTAACTGGGCTTTCGTCGCCGCTCGTTCATTTGCCTACTTGAATTGAAGGATTTACGACTACCATACCAACAACATTTTGGAACATCCTCAGACTTGATACATATTTTTTGGTTTGTTTATTACCTCCGTCACGAGTTTTTTTGCCAGTTGGTCCTTTAACGATAAACCGGAGTGTCCATTTTGATTGAATTAATTGGCCCTGTTTTCGAAACTTAAACTATGAAGCAACCAAACATCAATTATCAAACAGAGGCTGTTCTCCCATCCAGGTTTTCAAGACAGGCGCCTACGGCAATGATTACAGTCTTTTTAGAAAACATTTTTTTAACTGTTTCCGCATAACACTCATCAGACCCCACAAACTATTGTTGTAGAGAAAAAATCCTTTTTTAGCTAATCATAGCCAACTATGGTTCCATTTAAAAAAATAGAAGTTATGCCATAACTCGAAAACTACACAAGATATAAAAAATATTTAAGGAAATCCTATTTACTTAAAAAGGCCTGTAGAACGTTCAAACATTTTTTACAAACACCGAGTATCGACACCAATCGAAAACTCAAAAAAATCAATTTTCGTTTACAACTCGAAAACGAAAAGATATAGCAATTTGTTTTCACCAATGATTTATCCGAAAGTCGGGAAAGGTGGGATTTTCCATAGCCCTTACTTCGCCCTATAACTCGAAATTTGCCCACCCGGACATTAATCAGCGAATTTTAGGTATTAAGAAATATTTTATGAAACATACTGCCTTTCATACAGTTGCATTTTATTTATGCTGACACGGTTTGTCTGCGCTTCTCAGCCAGGCCAAAGAATCGAGTAATTAGACTGAACCAGTCACAAATTTTTTTTGGTGGCGGTGTGGGAAAAGCATTTTCAAATTTGCAAGGCTTTTAAATTAATGCTCCTAACCCACATCGCCACTGAATTACTGAGCGAGCCAGTGTTTTTTTGGATTCTTCCACCAAGATTTTAGGATTAATTATCAAATATGCTTTTTGAAAATATTTTGACAATTGGTTAAAGTTTTGAATATCGATAGGAATCGTAAACAATATTACGTACAATAACTTTACAGTTATCTAAGCTGTCAGATATTGCTTGCAAAAGCAAAAAGAAAGGCCCCAGTACAGGCCTTGAGGTCGCCACATGAAAGGGTCAGACATCCGCATAGTTTCCACATGACGCATACAAGATTTTTAATAAATTTTTGTCCTGAAGGAGAAACCCATATAGTTTAGTATACGTAAAGTAGCTGATGACCGTGTCAAACGCTTTTGTGTAAAGTAAAATTAATTGTGTACTTCTTCCCTAAAAATCATCAGTTCCTCCAGAAGGTGGTATACCTCGCCTAAGCCTGACGGACTTGGCAAAAAGGGTTAAACATTTCATTTGCTTAGTTTTTTAACCTTGATGAGGTAAACTGAATGGTCGTATAACTACTTGTGGCTTTTAGGTAGCGGACACACTTTTGATACCTTCCAGCTTGGGAAGAGACCTCTAACCGGTGTGTGTTAAAATAGGTAATATATAGGACAACATAAAAAGAGTAATCTGTAATTTCACCCCCAGTTGTTAGTTGCATTTGCTTCGGCATGAAGCAACAACTCACATCCACCTGATTATCACGCACCGTAGATTTGGCCCTGTTGCAAAAAATATTAATTAGTTTAAGTTTTCCGGTATTTGTTTTGTCTCGAATAGTCATTCACTTTTGCCACTTCCTATCTACCAATGCTTTTAGATAGCTTTTTTTTTCATTCCGGTAAATTTTTTATAACTGGAGGTTTTTAGTTTTTTTAACTAGCCAGGCCTTTCTTAGTCACTTTTGTGTGGTGGCTTTTTTGTTTTTGGGGCAAAATTAGCTTGAAACTCTTCATATTAGCCAAAAATTCTTAGGACTACTATGTAAGATTTTGCAGTAAAATGTAATTGCTTTTAGCTAAAAGAGATTTTGCTCCGATCTTACTTCCAGGTTTAGTTGCAAAATACTAACTGATGGCTGAAGAAACGTACAGTTCTTTATTACCATGATTGTAGGATTCATACTGATTTGATATTAAAATAATATCAACAAGCGACTCACTAGATGCCGTAATCCGTGTCGGTTCCGTAATTATTTGCTTCAAATTAAATAAATCTATACATTTGAAAATTTATTACATTGTTGCAGTTTCGTTTAGAAAATTGATATTAACATCACCTCCAAATATTTCACAAAGTGAATATGTAAATTTTCTTCAAAGGATTAAAAAGTATTACGCTTCTATCTGGTGGTCTATATAGATTTCCGAATGCAATACTGCGATTATCTATCTTAAAGCTACCCAAACGTCCTACATTAAGGACTTATAATTCAGTTTTAAAATGAGTCCCACCCCTCTCGACCCTATCTGATTTGCATGAGGACCTTTTGTTTTCGTGTTCCTTTTACGTAAAAATCTTAATTCATTATTTTTGCAAGAAATTAGCATTAAAAAATGAAAGAAATTTTTTCATGAGGAAAAAGTCTTAAATTTGTTAAGACTTGATCACCTAAATTTAAAAATCAACGAAAACAAAAATAAGTGTACTCTGCAACAATACCTATATGCAAAATAAGAACATTTATAATGCAAATATAAAATATTTCAATAAAAAGAAGAAGAAATGTATATACAATTCTTCTTTAAACACGAGAAATTATCTGTGAATACCTCGAAAATGCGCCGTTTATTTGTTTTTCTGATAGCAAATTACAAACATTTTTAACAAACCATCTAACTTTCGACTCTTCGTATTTTTTCGTATCTCAAAAAATAAGCGAGATAAGGCAGGGTTCAATATATAACCAATAACCCTGTCGGTATACCATGGACAGAGCTGTAAAAAATCCTATTACTCGACTTCTAATTTTTATATAGATGGAGGAGTACAATGTCAAATAGCTATTAATGTTAAAAGTTCAAAAAGTCAGAAACATTGAAGATATCAGAAAAGGTCAAGAAAGGTTAAAATAGAGAGGGAGATCAAGGAGGATAAGGAGATAAAAAAGGTCAATCGACAAAGGAAGACAAGAAGATTAGTTAGGACAAGGGTTCAAGGAGGTCGAGGACAACGAGGTTAAGAAGAAGGAGGTCAACTGGTCAAAAAATGTAGATGAAGTACGTAAGATAATGAGATAAAAGAATACGGGGGTTAATTTGAATAATATGTGTTTAATTTTAGATAAATACATAGGTCATCTGAATAAAGGTACTTGTTCCAAAGATTCGAGAAAATGAGGTATGCATATCAGATTTCATACACATAAGTGTTGTATCCAAACAATCAATACGTACATACATTTGTAAAAAGACTCATGGAAACACATTGTAATAATATGTAGTATATTGATGGTTTCTCTCAGTTACTAAACAATAAAGTAGTGAAAACGTTTTATTTGGTTTTGTACCCTATTTTCTACTACCCGGTAGTTGGCTTTGTACCCTATTTTCGTTGGTGTTACCGTTATTCCATTATATTTAAATTTATTTAACAGTTTTAAACGATGTCGTGTTATAGTAGTAACTCCAGTAGTATCATATATAAATACATACATGATATATGTATATTACAGAAAAAGCACCCAAAGAGTTCAACAGTTATGGCAGGTAAGTACGTTGCAAGCTGCAAATCTACAAATATGTATTTTCATTTAAATTTATAACCTTGAATGAACAAAGTTTGTATGTATTTGATAACGTCATTTTCCACAAAATCGGTTAAACGCAGAAAAAATAATCTTCTTAACCTAAAAAAAAATCTTAACTTACTAATAAGTGTTACAATACAATATAAAAAAAATAATAAGGGTGGGCATTTGACTAGTTTTACTTTCGTATTCCGTTTATTCCGTAGTGAAGTGGAAGTATAGCATTTTTTAAACATTTGTATTGACTGAACAGGTGAGTTAAAGCGAAAAAGAAATCTTTCTCTCTATCTGTCTGTCAGTCTATCGGTTAGCCTTTTTTGTGTACACTATGGCTCGAAAACGCGTTAAGATATCAACATATGTACCATGACGAGGTCTGGAACTGAGTTAGATTTTGAGATTAATTATTGAGATTAATTATTACTGAGATCCCAGGGAGTGCTCCAGTTTTTTTTGAAAATTTTTTTCGCAAACTTTGTTGACGGTTTTTTCACTATAAATCCTTTCTGTAAGAGGTATATAGTCATCACCTAAAAAGTGAAGTGGGTCCCATGCGTCGTTTTCAAGATATGGCTAACTGAAATATCACCAACCGCCACTGGTTTTAGTGATTTAGATTTATTAAATAATGAAATGTTTTATGTGGAAATAGTGATTCCTTGGGCAGCGGTTTTCCTGGGTTATAAGGTGAGCTCACATATGCATTGAAATTGTCTTATTGTGATGACGTAAATCAAACAAAATGCATTTTATCTTTCTACTTCGAGGCTAAGCGTATAAAACACCTTGTTCAGATATATTAGGTAATTAATTCTAATGTATGTATCTTAATTTATGTGGCAGAAGTTCCGCAAGCTCAATTCATCCATGAACACACCTTATACATAAAAAAATCAAATGTCTAGCTTTACAAATTATACAAAGGAGAGTTAACTTTCATGCATTTACCTTTCATGCATTCGCTTCACTTCTAATAAAAAAAAACTTCGGTATTTTATTATTATCCCGTAGCCCCCGGTGTTGCTAATTCGTTTATCAATAAAATAACAGTGCCGATTTATGCGGGTTCATACTTGTTAACTCGCCATTTAATTGCAATAACTTTTTACGCTGACACTCATGGTTGGTAGTGATATAAGATATTTTACATGCATAAAACATTTTTGTTTCATATTTCAAGAAGAGTTAGACGCCGGCAGGAGGAGATCGGCAGCGGGGGTACGAAGAGCCGAGGTACGCGTCCAACTCGTCGTATGTTATTATAATACGACACCGGCAAGTGAGTACAACTGGTATGAATTATCGCATGATAGAATTAACATAGCTGCAACAGACAAAGAAGTTTTTTGTCGTCTTCGCTGGTGGCTATCTATCAAAGTCCTCGCGGACTCCTTTGCAAAAGGAAAACGGTGAGAATCCGTTGTTGGTGTTTTTTATATTAGCGGAGTTGTGAGAAATCACACGATGCGTCACGTGTGGGTAGGCACGTTTCTGATACGAGGGTTGTCCAAAAACAGACCCTTATAGTTTTAAAAATCAGGAAAATGGTCTCATCAGTTCATTATAGTGGTACTGGACCCAATGGTTTCCGAGGGAGTCCAGTACTCTTGTACAGGGTAAGTATTATAAATGTTAACCCCCTTTTATTTTTGTTATTTCTGGACGATTTGGTTTTTTCAAAAAGTGGGTTCGAACGATTTTCAACGTAGTTTCCGAATCTGTTAACGGTTTTTGAAATTTTTGAAAAATATACGAGGTGTGACAAAAAATATGAATTTTTTAAATGGAACACCCTGTATATTCGTACAAATTTCAATTTATGCTTCTTTTCTGAATAGAAATATATATAATTATAGCACATTTGGATAACGATTTTTTGAGTTATGACGAAATATGTAAAATGACAAATCTAAACCGTATTACCCTATTTTACGAAGTAGTCCAAGGAAACAAAATTTTAATTTTGTATAAACATCAAACTGGTTAACATTAGTCAGTGTTTTTTCTGTTGGGGTTATTTAATTTAATATTGTGTGCTAGAAAAAAAGTATTATGCCTTATGCCTTATCATAGTTTAGAAAATAGGCGTAAAATTTTAGAAACATTAAACAGTAAAATTTTTATTGCAACAAAAATATGACTGCTTCACTAAGAGAATTTGGAAGGTATCCTGATCAGACTGTGCCTGCTAAAGTGACGTTCAAGAAAATTTACAATAAATTTTGTAATACATTTTGTAATTCACTAAATAATGCATCTAGAAGAAAAACGAGGAATATTATTAACGAAGAAATACAGATGAATATTATCGGTCATAGAAAATCCAAGTCGGTCTACTTACTCTACATCTAAAGATTTAAATTTAAGCCAGAGCAGCGTTGTGCAACTTTTAAAAAGGAATAAATATAACATTTAACTGAAAATGATCATCGACAGAGAATAAATAGTGTTTTGTCAACAAATCATCGAAAGATATAACTAATGAAAACCATGATTTTTTGCATAATGTGTTTTGGACTGATGAGTCGTCCTTTTCTACTTTTGGTTTATTTAATAGGCATAACAATCATCATTAGGCCACAGAAAATCCTCATATGGTGGAAAAACTAAAAAACAAGGACGTAAAACTGTTAATGTATGATGCGGGATACATCGAAACAAAATAATGGGTCCATTTTTTTAAATACTCTCACAGGTGAAGTTTGTCTTAATACTACAAGAACAAGTTGAATAATATTTGGATTACTTGCCAGTTGTTTTAAATTTAAGAACAATTGGAAAAAAATAGTCCCATCCATTGGCCACCAAAAAGTTCCGATTTAAATCCACCAGATTTTTTCCTTTGGGGTACTCTCAAGAACAATATTTATAGCGAAGAACTATCGGGGGGACACTGTGCAATTAGAACAGCTCACACGAACAGCTCACACGACATTATTAACGAAAATGCAGGGGTATTTGAAAGAGTCCGATTAAATTTTTTATAGCGATGTTTCAAATTCATCGAAAATAATGTTGAAGATACAATGTCATAATTATTTTCTAATGTTTGTAAGTTTGATAGTTCTGTTTTATTTGTATCCTTCTGTGTCTGCTTTTGTTTTATATTTTGTTGTGACATTTGTTAAATATATAATATATATCTTGATAACCGCTAGTTATGCATAATAAATAATTAACAAATTTACAAATAAACAATTTTAGACATTGGAAATAATTTTTAAACACTTTGACGTATACACAAAATTGAAATTTGCTTTCGTGTGCAACTTATAGTATATGATAATATGTAGATTTGTTGTTTTACATATTTCATCATAACTCAAAAACTCCTTATCCAAATATGGTGTAATTATATATATATTTGTATTCAGAAGAGAACCATAAATTGAAAAATTTACGAATATACAGGGTTCATGAGTATCCCATTTAACACTGTTCATGAGTAAAAAAAAAACGCTGAAGTTACGAATAATTTCCCAAGGAATCTGATTTTGGACTGGAGATTATTGTACAGGGTGTGGTTAAACAGATATTCCCAAAAAAAATACTTTCTGAAGTGTACTATGACTCTGTTGTAATATCTAACCTCCAGCTGTCACCTATCCGAGTCACCCCATATATTTTCCATTTTTTAAAATATTATATATACATTCCTTTTGTCTGGCTGAATCTTGGGATATCTAGTTTATCTATTCCGACTTCCAGTTTCACCGAAAGTGTCTATAATTTAATGATTTTTTAAGACACCTACTATATTATGCATTTATTCGATTCCTTATGTCTTCCCGAGTCCAGAAATGTATAGTTTTATATGTTTGTATCTCAAAATTAATTGAGTTTTACGCTGTAGGCGAGAAATTATATTATATAATTATTAATATAGTATATTATAGTTTTTTTATTTATTTTAAAACTATAATATAATATAGTATATTATAGTTTTTAGGTGTATTGTATTTCACTTACTTCGGCAGTGCCAGCTACTAAAAAAATACATGTTAGGCGTTGATTGTTGAGCTATCACCTACAAAAATTGGAACGCGTTTGGAGTGGTACAAGAAAGATAAAAAAAGAAAACCGCAAAGCACATCCATGCCTTATTGAAGCTAAAAAATATAAGTACACCATTACTACACCATGAATATGAATAATAATTCGATGGTAATAGTAATTCTAGATCTAATAATAACTTACTTATGAGAAAAAGAAAGTAAAAGTATACTGCTGATATGACTTTTTACCTTTTACTACTCTGAACGCGCTGAAATTTTTATAGGTGATAGCTCCACATTCAATGCCTAACATATATATTTTTTTGGTAGGTGTCACTGCCGATAAATGTAAAATACCATACACCTGAAAACTACAAAATATAATTCTCCGCCTATACCGTGGACCTACCATACAGGTATGGTACAGGACCTTTGATAGTTTTGGAGAATGACCCGTTTGAAATTGCAACATCAAACCCCAATATATCTACTAGAATCTAGAACGAGGACTTGAGGCCTAATTTCTATTTATTTGGACACTAGACGTTGAGAACAACCTATGTACAAGCGGACTCCTTTGAGAGCCGTTGGGTCTAGTACCACTATACTTAATCAAGGAAATTCCTTTATTCTTTACAAAAAAAGCGTATCATATTGAAACATATCCGCAATATTTTTTTAAAGTAATCCCAGCTACGATCGATGCACTTGGTTAGCCGTGACACAAGTTTCTTGATCCCTTGTCGTAGAACACCGGCGCCGGCGCCTGCGTTCTCACATCACCTCATCACATCTTCCCTCACTTCCTCGTCGGCCTCGAAGGGAATTCCAGCAAAATGCTACTTAACTCTTTGCTTCCTAGTCACAGGAGAAGCCACATACTAAATAATTTGTTGACTTCCCTATATTGTATATACATATATCTGGAGCTCTGTAGCTACACTATCAAAATAGTTGGCTACTCCAGCTTTTGAGTCTTTTAATTTTGGTTTTTAATTTTGTTAAGTTGTGTCTAGAACCTCATATTGTGTGATTTTCACTAGGAGGAAACATGCCAGTTATTTGTTCTGTTGAAATTAGTGCTAATGTTGACCAGTCCCATAGCTACACCCAGTCGGGTCTGTCCTTCTAATGAACCCTGTTAAGGTGAATTAAAAGAAGAAAGTCGCTCGGCACCAGGTTCGGGTTGTGAGCAGGATGACGAAGGAGCTCCAATTCGAATGAGTCCAATTAACTTAATTTTTGTAGAACCCCCGTAGTTCAACATATAAAATATGATACTTCCTTTGCCAATATTGTCCATTAGATTTTATTAGAAGAAATAGACCTTCTTACAATTAAACACAACACAAAACAGTCAAAAATATATTTCCACACATTGGCCAAATGCAAGCACGTGACATAGTATTCGAACTTATCTAACTTTACTGATGTTGTCAGATAATTATTTAGACATATTTAAGCATCCCCACTGAAAAAAGTCTAATGGAGTAAGATCTGGTGACCGGGATGACGACTGGGATTTAAATAATAATCCCCCATATTTTAAAAAAAAATGCTGAAGCCGTTCTCATCAAATCATCTTGTCTAAAATTACATTGCGACGTCCAGTTTTAGACAGATCTCCAACTGCGTACTGATGTATTAAAAACCTATAGAGACATCCAAAAAAAAAAGTCATCAAAGTTGGCCAAGAAAAAAAAGACGTATTTCTATTCTTATTCAAATTTATAACCTTATTTACTTGTCAAAACTGTCACATCCTATGACAGCTATTGCTTATTTTACAAATTGTGACAGTCACTTGTCAAAAGTTTCACATAACCGAAAAGCTTAGACAAGACCGCTATTTCTATCTCTCTCATTCATAGCCAGAGTTGATGACTTTTTTTTGGATGTCTATATAATTTATTTTCTCCACATTTAAAATTCATATATTTATTATTCTGTTTTATGAACTGTCGGCACATCACATCTACTTTTCTATTATTATATGCCTTTTGAATATATATGTTATTTAGCAAATTAATTACCTACCAAAAATCTATGCTACAGCCCAAGAATTTAAATTATTATTTATAATTTACTTTGGTCGTGGAGAAAAATTAAAGAATTAAAAGTAAAATATACGAGTAAAACACCATCTTTTATCATATCATGACGATGATCAGTTTTAATCATCTCATGATGATACACATGGGTTTCGAAATGCGCGCTTTGAATATCAAAGTAGTGTTTCCGTATTAAATGGAATTATTATTTTTTTTTCTATTCTAACTAAATGAGGTTTAGCTAGCCACCTTACCCTCGGAACATATATACATATTACAATGTACGAGTAGATAAATAATTAGTTAACTTATGTGGGAATTTAATCTATACTAGTTAATTATATACTAAATAACATCTGAGCCAGCAGTCCAGGTTACCTTCAAGAAATTGGTACAATGACCCAGGATTATTTGAGGAACGTTGAAGATTTGCTGGAATGTGATCGTGGTGAAAATGACTATCACAGAATTTGGTTCAGTATAAAACATCCACATTTTACTTCGAATGTGAATGGAAGCATTCTTTTATAAGACCACCAGAATTCGGTACAAATTAAAATATCAGTAGCTACTTTTCGAAGGAGAATTAGAAAAAAATTTGCGAATATAAAATATGCGCCAAAATGTTCACAACTTTATGGGAAACTTGGTATTATTGCAATATGGTAAAGCATAGCTGATGGATATAGTGTTCGGGAGATCATTTTTTAAGTAATTTGAGAGGAATTGTTCAAGAAAGCATAGTCGCGCAATTTAAATAAAATGCGTAATTTAATAAAAATGCATACATGTAACCAACCAACTCAATAAAAGGAGCTGAGCTTATGGCATCTTGATTTTGGTTATTTTTCTTTTACATTATTGCAAATTTCTCTAAAACTCTACACTCTAATCACTTGTATATAAAGACTTCATATGTATAGATAGCATCGTTGTGTTATTATATTTATAGTTAACATAGTACACAGCACAAGGTCCAGGGGCCTGTAACACAACACCAACTTGTACTCGTTTGATCGTATTACAGTAGATTTTATGTTGTTACTACAATTGTATACGAGGTGTGCAAATTAAGTAATGAGACTGGCAACTTAGCGCCCGATCTATCAACACTGTGGAGACGGGACTTGGAAGGGCAGTAGGTTAACATGTAATGCACCTTCAGTACCGTTCATCAGATTTTGACTAACGAATTGAGAATGAGAAAAATCTGCGAAAAAATGGTTCCAAAAAACCTTTCGCAGGAACAAAAGAACTAGGAGAGAAATGTGTCTTGACATTTTGGAATCGATTGAAAATGATCCCCATTTTATGGAATGTATCATTACTGGTGTTGAAACTTGGGTGTTTGAGTACGACCCGGAAACTAAGCGCCAAAGCATGGAATGGCACACTTCAAGTTCTCCAAGACCCAAAAAAACAAGAATGAGCAAGTCGAAGATCAAATGCATACTGATTAGCTTTTTTGATAGCCAGGGAATTGTCCACAAAGAGTTTGTGCCTCCAGGTCAAACAATAAATCAACACTTTTACACAGAGGTTCTTGAAGAACTTCGAAAAAGGGTCATGCGGGAAAGAGTAAACATTAAGAACAACTGGATGTTGCATCACGACAATGCGCCTTTTCACACAGTCATTTCAGTGAACGTGTTTTTATTCAGTAAAAACATTCCTGTGGCTCCTCAGCCTCCTTATTCGCCTAACTTGAGTCCTTGTCACTTTTCTCTCTTTCCGAGATTGAAAAATCACCTCAAAGGACGTAATTTTGGGACCATAGAAAACATTCAAACGGCTGTAACCGACCAGCTGAAGGCTATTCCAGTATATGAGTTCCAGCACTGCTATGAGGAATGGAAGAACCGTCTCCAACGCTGTAAGTAATTTAAAAAAAATCAATCTCATTACTTAATTTACCCACCTCGTATAATGTTCTACCATCCTCTAAGAAAATATGGTTTTTCTCACTGATAGCGAATTCAACGAAAGGTTTCGTCTGAGCTGACACCAGTCAGTACCATGGAGTATCACAAATGACTGTGTGTAAATTCGTGTATGGCAATGATGTTTGACTGTATGACTGTTAATGCTGTTAACAAGATAAAATTCGATGAAGTAGTGTCTTGGTTCCATAATATATTGGATATAAAAAGATATCGTGCAATAACCGGTTTTCCTGGAGTGTGGAGTAGTAGTTGTAGGTACATTGCATATAGCTACATAATATACGTAAAAAAGGATTTTTGTAATTGTATTTAACAATTTGCATTGTGTTACCGAATTAAGTAGGACTTGTAGGTACAGATAGATCTTGTGTCTTGTAGACTTGTTACGATTACTATAAAGTTTGTGTTATAGGGCCCAGGAATTCCTGTCGCAAACTTGTTTTGATTATATTGACCGCATAAGCAACTGATACTGTATACATGAATCATGCCCCTAGTCTACGCTCTGGAACACGGTTCATACTGCCCGGCTCACTGTGTTAGTTAAGTGCGGTACCGTGCCTGGAAAGTCTGTCCGATTATGGGACTCACACCACTCTCCTAATAAATTAACAGAGATTTATTGTTACTGTCACCCGCGCTGGAGGTTATGAAACACTGCGTTTGTCCGAGAATTTTTCATATTTATTAATGCCCGTCTTAGTTGTATAAAATTCCTAATTTATGTTCAAGACCGTTTATCAAACAACATCGATAAAGACCACAATTTATTCGCTTATTATTTAAATAATGGCATTATAATTACAGAAACTTATCTTTTGTGTCGGTAATTTTTTGACGGTAATGTATTAATTGGATACCCGTTATTATGATAAAATTAAATGTATACTTTATGTTGTATCCTGTTTCTGATGTC